>LPNX010432121.1:18568-29398 GCA_001517045.1 Pseudotsuga menziesii | reverse complement strand
CCCCCCCCCCCCACATATGTATATGTATAGGCATATGTATATGAAGTGAACAATAATTCACGTTTGTTTAATATTTCCATAAATGACGGTTTTAACTTATGATGAAATGTACTTTTTGGTTTACAAGGATTATAACACAGTGGAGAATTATTACCATATATTATCATGCTTGTTATCGAACCCATAATAGTTTCCTTTCCATTTTTTAAAATGCCTAAGAAGTCAGCTTATTGAGATTAGATTGTAGTTTCTTTGTTTGGTTGACTGTAAACCTGTATAAGATTCATAGTTTGAATACCTCTAGGGTTTCTAGGGATTTATATAATACTGATATCCTTTGAGACTGATATTCTCACATGTTATTGGGTGTGTTCAAGAAGTTGAGGGACCTTTTAGATGCAATGGTGGAGTGAAGTCAATCACTCTTGATCCAAAAAAAAGAAATCATACCAAGCAATCCCAAACCTGCCAAGCCTAGTCCCAAGGCTGCCAACAGGCATGCCAATTAGGATAGTAAACCAAATCGTGCCTCCGTTTTATTTAAGCAAATCGCACCTCCGTTTTATTCAATAAAATCACGCCTCCGTTTTAGTGAACAAAATCGCATGTGCGTTTTGGAAAGCCTATTTTTTTTTTAAATAGGCCGAGCACATCTTTTTTGCCACATCGCATGGCTATTGGACTTCTTTGGAGCAAATCTCGACTGGGCGAACACGTTTTTGGGTGTGCCAAAGCCATCCATCTCCACCTTTGGATAAACCTCATGTTTGTGAGGTATTTTCCTCATTTCTTTTCATGTTTTTTTCTCTTTGTTCATCAATTTATCTACCCTAAATTGAAAAATTAAACCAAAATAAATTAAATTATGGCCAATGGAAACAAATACCCCAATGGAAACAAGAATCCCAATGTAATTGGCCAATTGAAACCAATTCCCCAATTTAATCATAAAAATTAAATAATTTTGATTATTTACCAAAATTCATACCCAAAATTCCCATGCCCAATGGAAACCAAAACCCCAATTAACTCAAAAAACAAATGAATTTCACTATTTCCATATGCATATTCACAAGGATCCTTGTGAATCCATACCAAAATCCACAAATATGCAAAGTTTGTCAAGCACATTGCAAGTTTGCATAAGTAATTTACATGCCCAATGTAAACCAAAACCCCAATTAACTCATAAAAAACAAACGAACTTCACTATTGTGAATCCAAACCAAAATTAACAAATACGCAAAGTTTGTCAATTATGTTGCAAGCTTGCATACAACTAAAAACAAATCAAGTAGAATTCATATATTCCCCTAAAATACATAAACAAACATGGTAAATCCCTTGCCCCTATCTAAAATATCGAAGTTGCTCTTCCAAGAACATCAATAAACACCTTATAGTTTTGATGAAACTTCCCAATCCAAGTGTTAAAATAAGGTATAGAAGCTTCCTAGGCTTTTAACAAATATTTTTTCTTGAATGAAGGGTACTTTTTGGTTAAGGTCAAGACAACAAAGTTCAACAATAGACTCTATGAACATGAAGATACATAGGTAGGTTGATGTATTTGATTAAACATGCCAATCACATACTATCATACATGATATAATCCAGTGGAACCCTTGCAACCATAAAATCCATAAAGATCTTCTAAATAGACTTTGGAGTCCAAAAAACATCACACTACAACAAATAATCACATATCTAACAAAATCGTTGCCTATACTGGGATTTTATTCATCAACAACACATTATGCTGTCTATTCTAGGGTCTAGTTGTTGCCTCTACCCGCAATGTGGGAGCTAGTCCTGCAAAGGCAATAGTTAACACCTCACAATTTTGACGAAACTTCATAATCCAAGCCTTAAAATAAGCTAGAGGAGATTCGAAATCAACATATGCACTCAAGACACTTTATGTACACATGCATACTTAAAAATTGGAATTAATACTTGAATTTAGGACATAAATATGAAATGAAACAATGTTAAATGTTTATTCTTTACTGTAAAATTCAAGATGAATTTTTAAATTTACATGATAGATTTAGTTTATATGTTGTTATTTGTCGTACATTAGTTATACAGTTTTCAATGCTTAGTTATGTCATTATATAATGTGTTTATATTTCTAATGATATTCTATTTGTATTTATGAATGCAGTGGATACTATGGATAACAATGTGGAGATACTGAGGTTTATTGCCCATTTGAGAGAGATTGGTTTTGCTTAGAGGGGTGGAGATGAGCTCCACCGTTCCTTGTCATATTCTTTGTTGTCTATTGTTGATACGATTGCAAGATCAAATGATGCTTTGTATAGCATCACATCTTACAGGGAGAGGAAAAGACAACAATATGCTGATGGGTTAAGTTACAACGAGGTAAAAAAGCTCAAAATAACAAAACAACACATCTATTCATTGTTTAGACTGCCTGGGATGGATAAAATTTTGGAGATCAATAGGCCACATATTTCTATTGAGTGGTGCACCTTTCCACCCATCAGAGACAATTGGATGGATAGGTGGTACATGGTTTTTGACATTCCCCCTCATAACAATAGGGAAGTACCAATGTACTTCCTCTGAAAATTGTATGCAGAGTTTGTGATGGGGAAACATGTCAACTATTTTGACATGTTGGGCTTCCAGGGAGTTGGTAGGGGGATACCCCAACACCGACCCAATGATAGGCATAGAGATTCCAATCCACAGATACCTGCACCCCATGCCCAGCTACCGAGGGCAGAAATCCCTCCTACAGATGACCTAGTTGCCCAGACACAGGAGGCATTTTTAACTCTAGCTGAGATGGTATCTCGATACATGACCACTATTGACCAGAGAGCGCCCTCTTCCTTTGCTGGTGTACAACCACCAGCTTTTGGTGGTGGAGGGACATCTATTGGTGGGGATAGACCGACATCCCATGTGCCTCAGAGCGAGCCACATGTCTACACATCGTGTGGGGGACCCTGTTATGGTCCTGGACCAAGACATGGTACCACTACGATGACTGGTGGTCAGGTAAGGACATTGCTTTAAAACTTTGTTATTGTTCAATTTTTAATTTTTCCATACTATATGTAACATATTAAAAGATTCATAATATATGCAATATTTACTCTTGCAGGAGATTGATACCTCTCACGGGGGTGGTACTGCACCCATTGTGGTTGTACCCAAGGCCCAAACAACCACCATTGAGGTAATATTTAAACACTTGTCGTTTTTTTATTACATATAATTTTGTTAATGCATGTGTTAGTCTTGATTAATTTATTAAATTGTCTAATATTTACAATTTTTGAAGTTGTAGGAACCCCACTTAGAACGTGATGCTGGAGACGTTGATATCAACGACATAGTCCAAGGTGGAATTTACGATTACTTGAAGAATGTAAGTACATGGGTTATGACTAAATCTTGTTCGAATTATTTAAATTTCTTATTGTACACTCCTTTATAGATCGCTAATATTTTTAATTTTTAAATTTGCAGATGCTATTAGAATCTGAAGAGGGGCAAGAAATTGATGGAAGCAGTCACTCCCATGGGGGAGATATGTCCTAGGCAGGGGCAAGTAGATTACAACATGTTAGTTTTTCAGTACATATTATTCCATCCATTCAAATCCATGTCTAACTATGGTAACACTTTATGACTGCAGACATTATCATAGATCCCTGCACCACCTCTTTGGTTTGGATCTCCCCATAGTCCAAACATAGATAAGGGGGCTGTTTACACAAGATGACCCTCTTCCTTGAATAGAGCGAATGTGCATGAGGATCACCCTACTCATCCCATGTTAATGTACACACTTCCAATGGCAGTTGTTGGTTAGATATGAATTCACTTCACAAGTGTTTTTTCTTAATGTTATTTTCGCATGTTTACAGCATCAGGATGTAGAGTCATCCATGCTATAGCTTAGTGGGATTTTTGATGCTGCGGTCAATGCTGCATCTACAATAGGGATAATTCACACTGAGGTACATATACTTGAATATTTGTAATTGTACATTTCATTTGTATTGTTTATGGACATGCACAATGTCTAACTATTTAATCATTTGGTGAATGTAGCCACACCTTGGTCCATTAGTGCACGCAACTGAGGTTGATGTTCAACCTACGGCTCCTCTTACTACTGAAGAGTCCTAGTGTAATCCCCCTAGAAATGGTTTTTTCGGTGAGATGTTCATTTTTTACATAATTGATTAGTACTTTCTCATTCATGTACATGTTGATAATTCTTGAGATAATTGACATATTTTTTTTTATTCGTAGAGAAGCATTGCAGAGAAGCTCTTTGTAAGGAGGAGGACACCAGAGGCTCCTATACTCTCGACACTAGAGGCACCTATACCCCCGACAGATGAAGTGAGTATTTGTTTTATTTACAATTGAGTCATATTTTAAATTTTAAAACTTTGTTATTGCTACGCAGTACTAGTTTAGTTACCTTATCAATAAATATTGTCATTGATTTGCAGTCACCAAATATGCACAGTGGTTGTAGATAGAGCCAAAAAGCATCAGGGTCCGGGAAAAACAAGAGAAAGTTATATTTTTTATGTGTTATTCCAGGACAAATATGTATTTTTATGTACAATCCGGAGTTAGGGTATAGGGGCATGGTCCAAGACAGATGTACTTTTGTTTGCACATGTACATCAAATATGTTTTTGATATATGTACATTGACAGGCCATAGATAGGCATTCTATTTTTGTATTATAACTTTCATGATATAAAAACTATTTCATATCAAGGCTCTTGAGATCTTCATGGTTCAATCTTTTAAGTGTGATTATACACGTGTGGCCAAGAATGTTTCTATGTGTAATGTTCCCAATTTTTTATATATTTTACGATTGCATGGAGATATCAGTTATAAATTTCAGAACAATGCACAATTACAGTATTACGTAATGACAAAAATGTACATTTTAATTGTTTTTTACCATGATCCAATTGCATATACAATGTTATATTAACAATGTCAAATTGTATTCACAAAGATGAAACATACCTAATACACATAAGCACCCAGCACAGCTAAGAAACTGATCCAACTTGGTGGAATACAAAAGCACCTTACTCGCATAACAACCTAACAAACTTTTAAAGGATGCACGAAGTTGACACACCTAAGTGATGCACCTGTGTGGTATACATACATAAAATTAGTGTTTGGCATGATGTCTTTCATCTAACGAATACATGGGATACACATCAAACCTAAAAGTATCCGGGTATTATACGGTTGATTCAAAATAATGGTTACGACTATACCTTGCACATTATGTATGTCCTGCACATTATTTTATCATTTTGTTAATTTACATGGCATTTCATGAATGGCCTTGAGTAACAACTTTGAAAGAGATGAAAGTTATGTGTGATTTTATTATAGTTTAAATTGATTAGAGAAGTACTATTCTGAATCTTGTTTTATAAATTCATCTTTATGGAGTATTATTCGAAGCATTCGTAGCGTGAAGATATATACATATTTCGTAATAATGGCGTCATAGGTTGGCCACTTGTTTCTAAACATAAACATGTTCCATTACATGGTTACTGACGTAATGGCACTGTATCCTCCTGCATTTCATTGTACAAATTCTCACATCTCTTGGATGAGGGGAAGATCTACAATCACCTTCAAGCTGACCTCTATGTGCAAAAATTTCACATTGACTTACTGAGCAAAACCCTAGTTTCCAAAATTGACAAAAAAAATGATCCCTTGTCCATGGACCCAAATTAGAGGGCCACTCTAGCACTATCCTGAGGTACTAAATCCAATGGAGCCAACGGTTCATCGATTTGAGCAACGACCATCAATCTATGGAATGTTGAATCCCACCTCCTACATGCTTTTACGGACACCTATTGAATCCCTGATCGGGGCATAGAATGGAAACCATGCATCAAAAAGGGCCTCCGAAGGGTCGTGCAAGCATGTTTAGGCAGGTTCCATGTGGGAACGCTAGCCACATGTTCACGGTAAAGGAATTTGCAAATCCGGCCCCTATGTGCAGAAATTGGACATTCACTTACTGAGCAAAACCCTAGTTTCCAAAATTGACCAAAAAAATGATCCCTTGTCCATGGACCCAGATTAGAGGGCCACCCTAGCACTATCCCGATGTCCCAAATCCACCGGGGCTGACATTTTGTCGATCTGAGCAACGGTTAAGATTCTACGGCACGTTGAATCCCACCTCCTACAGGCTTTTAGGGACACCTGTTGAATCCCTACCTGGGGCATAGAATGGAAATTGTGCATAAAAAAGGGCTTTTGGTGGGTCGTGCAAGCGTTTTTAGGCATGTGTTATGTGAGAATGCTAGCCACACCTTCATGGTCAAGCAATATGCGAATTTGACCCCATGTGCAAAAAATTCACATTCACTTACTGAGCAAAACCCTAGTTTCCAAAATTGACCAAAAAAATGGTCTCTTATCCATGGAACCAAATTAGAGGGCCACCCTAGCACTATCTCGATGTCCTGAATCCAACGGAGCTGACGGTTTGTCGATCCGAGCAACGGTCATGATTCTATGGCACGTTGAATCCCACCTCCTCTAGGCTTTGAGGGACACCTGTTGAATCCCTACCCGGGGCATAGAATGGAAACCGTGCATCAAAAAGGGATTCTGATGGGTCGTGCAAGCATGTTTAGGTATGTGTTATATGGGAACGCTATCCACACCTTCATGGTCGAGCAATATGCGAATTTGACCCCCATGTGCAAAATTTTCACATTCACTTACTAAGCAAAACCCTAGTTTCTAAAATTGACCAAAAAAATGGTTTCTTATCCATGGAACCAGATTAGAGGGCCTCCCTCACACTATCCCGATGTCTTGAATCCAACGGAGCTGACGGTTTGTTGATCCAAGAAACGGTCATGATTCTATGGCACGTTGAATCCCACCTCCTACAAGCTTTCAAGGACACCTGTTGAATCCCTACATGGGGCATAGAATGGTAACCATGCATAAAAAAGGGCTTTCGGTGGGTCGTGCAAGCTTGTTTAGGCATGTGTTATGTGGAAATACTAGCCACACCTTCACGGTCGAGCAATATGCGACTTTGACCCCCATGTGCAAATATTTCACATTCACTTACTAAGCAAAACCCTAGTTTCCAAAATTGACCAAAAAAATGGTCTCTTCTCCATGGAACCATATTAGAGGGCATCCCTAGAACGATCCCGATGTCATAAATCCAACAGAGCTAACAGTTCGTCGATCCGAGTAACAGTCATGATTCTATGGCATGTTGAATCCCAGCTCCTGCAGGCTTTCAAGGACACCCGTTGAATCCCTACCCGGGGCATAGAATGGAAATCGTGTACCAAAAATGGCTTCTGGTGGGTCGTGCAAGCATGTTTAGAAAAGTGTTATGTGGGAACGCTAGCCACACCTTCATGGTCGAGAAATATGCGAATTTGACCCCCATCTGCAAAAATTTCACATTCAGTTACTGAGCAAAACCTTAGTTTCCAAAATTGACCAAAAAAATGGTCTCTTATCCATGGAACCATATTAGAGGGCCTCCCTAGCACTATCCCAATGTCTTGAATCCAATGGAGCTGATGGGTCGTCGATCCGAGCAATGTTCATGATTCTATGGCACGTTGAATCCCACCTCCTACAAGCTTTTAGGGACACCTGTTGAATCCCTACCCGGGGCATAGAATGGAAACCATGCATCAAAAAGGGCTTTCGATGGGTCGTGCAAGCTTGTTTATCCATGTATTATGTGGGAACACTAGCCACATCTTCACGGTAGAGCAATATGCGCCTTTGAACCCCATGTGCAAATATTTCACATTCACTTACTAAGCAAAACCCTAGTTTCCAAAATTGACCAAAAAAATGGTCTCTTCTCCATGGAACCATATTAGAGGGCCTCCTTAGCACTATCATGATGTACTGAATCCAACGGAGCTGACGATTCGTCGATCCAATAAATGGTCATGATTCTATGGCACATTGAATCCCACCTCCTACAGGCTTTCAAGGACACCTGTTGAATCCCTACCCAAGGCATAGAATGGAAACCATGCATCAAAAAGGGATTTTGGTGGGTCATGCAAGCATGCTTAGGCATGTTTTATGTGGGAATGCTAGCCACACCTTCACGGTTGAGAAATATGCGAATTTGACCCCCATGTGCACAAATTTCACATTCACTTATTGAGCAAAACCCTAGTTTCCAAAATTGACCAAAAAAAGGTCTCTTATCCATGGAACCAAATTAAAGGGCCTCCCTAGCACTATCCCGATGTCCTAAATCCAAAGGACCCTACGGTTCATCGATCTGAGTAATGGTCATGATTCTATGGCACGTTGAATCCCACCTCCTACAAGCTTTCAGGGACACCTGTTGAATCCCTACCCGGGGCATAGAATGGAAACCATGCATCAAAAAGGGCTTCCGGTGGGTTGTAAAAGCTTGTTTAGGCATGCGTTATGTGGGAACGCTATCCACACCTTCACGGTTGAGAAATATGCGACTTTGAACCCCATGTGCAAATAATTCACATTCACTTAGTAAGCAAAACACTAGTTTCCAAAATTGACCAAAAAAATGGTCTCTTCTCCATGGAACTATATTAGAGGGCCTCCCTAGCACTATCCTGATGTACTGAATCCAATGGAGCCGACAGTTTGTCGATCCGAGCAATGTTCATGATTCTATGGCACGTTGAATCCCAGGCTTTTAGGGACACCTGTTGAATCCCTACCCAAGGCGTAGAATGGAAACCGTGCATCAAAAAGGGCTTTAGGTGGGTTGTGAAAGCGTGTTTAGGCATGTGTTATGTGGGAACACTAGCCACACCTCCACAGTCGAGAAATATGCGAATTTGACCCCCATGTGCAAAAATTTCACATTCACTTACTGAGCAAAACCCTAGTTTCCAAAATTGACCAAAAAAATGGTCTCTTCTCCATGGAACTAGATTAGAGGGCCTCCCTAGCACTATCCCAATGTCCTGAATCCAACGGATTCGATGGTTCGTCGATCCGAGCAACGACCATCATTCTATCACACATTGAATCCCACCTCCTACAAGCTTTTAGGGACACCTGCTGAATCCCTACCCGAGAGAAACAAATTATTGGAGTGAAGGAGATAATTATCGGATTCAAGGAGATGTACTTATAGGATCAACTTTGAGATTGAAGGAAAATTCAATAGACATATCCTAGATAGAGTGGTAGATAATGGTCTATAAGGCATGAATCATGTAAGTATCAATATAATACAACAAGTCCATTGTACAAGTCTATTGAATTTATCAATATATCAAGCGCTCAATGTATCAAACTGCAAATAATCAATGAGACCATGAAACCAAAATATCTGACTACCACATACTTGACTACCTACCTGTGGTCATTCGACTAGACCATCGAGATCACCTCTAATAGCAACGGTATCCTTTGGCCTCTCGTGCTCGTAGTAAGGCAATAAGTATCATGACATTGATGAGTTCTTGTTTGGCATTGTTTGCAGCTGGAGGTTTGTGCCAATAACTAAGTTTGTATAATGGTATGCAATTTGACCTGGTCTATAATCTTCAAATACATAACCTTTTTTATCTCGTGTGTGGGAAACTTGTGTCAAATATTCCCCTTTGATAACCATTGAACCAATTGGAAAATCATTGCCCTCGGAGTAACTTAATGATACACTGAGGGTATGCTTCCCATCCAAGCAACGTGCCAGCCAGTAGTCAGTGTGCCATTCATTGTCTCTCGGGGAAACCACTGCGTATATGTGCCCTGCATAAAATAAAGTGCAGACCTAGGAGTCAGCTAACTAAACACAACTAGTCGTCAAACATCTCAAAGTGATCAACATAATAGTCGAACCTGGTTGTATGAGATCTGAAATGTGGTCACAGTCATGTGAAATACTCGATTGGCCTTCCTCCAACTGGGATAATTATGAATTTATTTATCGGCCAATGGGGAGTGATACACGATCCCAGCTGTCAACCCAATCTGTGGACTCACAGTTGTCCCATTCACCACTGCTACATGGATAACAAAAAACAAGAGAGTTTTCTTGTCCACATTTAAACTATAGCATTGTCTGACATCCTAATTGAATGGAATGAACGAGTTCCTTGGACGGTCTTGCACTCATATAGGTGTGATCGATCTACATCGACGACATCCTGAAAATATCTATGCACATGTGCTTTTTGAGATGATTGGTCTTCTTGCCTTCTAGCTCCCTACCCCATCACTGAAGAACACCATGCAACAATGGTCTTTGCATCTCGGATGAGCGAAATAGTTGTGAATTTCATCTCTTGCCTACGTAATGTAGTCTTGATTGATGCACTTGCTCCATCATGTTCCCCTTTTCCATGTCCGGTCTCAAAATAGTTCCAAATATGTGGCACCTTGTGTCTCTAGTGGAGAATATATAGCCATTGGAAGACATAGGAATTTTTGAATTGCCCCGCACAATTATCAGACCAAATCCAATGTTGTTCCATCTATATATTGTTATCCTCCAAGTGTTTGTAGAACAATTGAGAGCTATGTTGTACAAAATCCAAGTCATGACACCTGTCATCACTTATGTAAAAGTGATACTCCTTCAATATAACCCTATTCTCTTCAGTACTATCTGCCCCATGTCTATAGGTGATATGGACCATTATGCTGACCTGATCTGAGTGATAATATTGACTCTGAATCTCATTTTGTGGTTAAAGAGTGTAGTTTTCCACTCATCGGTGACATGTATGCATTTGTCCAAAAATGCCATTCCACCACACCTTG
>LPNX010432120.1:235455-258612 GCA_001517045.1 Pseudotsuga menziesii | reverse complement strand
AAATAAACAGTAGGGGTGACAGAGGGCAGCACTGTCTCAAGCTCCTATGTGGATGAAAAATTTTAGTTGGTGATCCTTTGACCAACATCGCATAAAAGACATTTGACCAGTGCACTCAGTACTCATAGAAAGTTAGGGTTGATTTTTGTAGCTTTACTTCCATTTTTGTGGCTGTACAGTATTCATTGAGTCCATTGAAATTTTTTCCTCCCTAAGACTTTCATTTCAAAGAGGAGCACAACATCTACAAAATAGGAAATGGGTATGTGAATATCCCTGGTTATCTGGACTCCTGTAATTATTCTCTTCCCTTTCAAACTTGTAGGATTTTACATGAACCTTCTGAAGCCAAAAGAAACAGGGGGCGATAGAAGGCAGCACTGTCTCGAGCATCCTATTTCGATGCAAAAGTTTAATTGGTGATCCATTGACCAATACTGCATAAGGGAAATTTGTGCAACAAGTCTTTATCCAGCTTACTGTGTGTGGGTCCATTCCAATGTGGATCATTAGAACTTCAAGGAAGTATTTATCCAGCTTACTGTGTGTGGGTCCATTCCAATGTGGATCATTAGAACTTCAAGGAAGGTTGTATCCACCTTATTCTAAGCCTTTAATAGATAAAGTGTACTTACAAAGCAATAAATCATTGCGCTGAGAAGGTGCATTTCTATAGCCCAGGTGGGAGAGAAGTGTTTGTCTGCCCCATTAAAAAAATTAATAAAATAGAATAAAATAAGCCCCCTCCATTCTTTATTCAACTAAAGGAGCCTTATTCAATTATTCAAGTTGTAACAGAGTCACAAATGAACATGGAATTTTTGTGCTTATGTTAATATTTTCTATTTTTGATGCCAATTTTTCTAATTGCTCGTTAATGATATTTTTGTTTGCAGATTCGAGGGTCTAAAAAAATTGGTTGGAACATACGAAGGTTATTTTGTACAAATCCTGGCATTCTTTGTATACCCTTCAATATCTATTAAGACTGGGGAGATTGCATTACAAGAAGTCAACCTTCATGACACTTGCATGTGATGCTATCTTTTGCTCGATGTATAGTTATAGTATTTCTTTCTTATTTCCCATTGTAATTAGATGTTAAATATGAAATATTTGAATTATTTTCAACTTGTAGCAAGCAAATTATGATCTTGATGGCATCAAATTGGATCAAGGAGACTTGGGGAATGTGCTCTCCATACCAGAAAGAAAAAATTTGCTTAGTAGTCATACCTGTAACCTTTCTGAAAAGCTTGACTGGATGACATACAATCCAAACTATGGGTAGTGAAGCAGCAAACTGTTGACTATGCCTGTTGTATTAAATTTTTACCTACAATTGTTCTAGACCAGTGCTTGTGTAGATACTATATATCTCCATTACCAAATCCTTCCAATTTAGTAAATTTACAAAAGCAATAGAACTACATACACTCCATTACCCAATCCTTCCATATGAAGAATTTTCTAAGGTGAATAATTGGTTGCATAATTTACAAATCTTGTTCCATTTTTCGTGCCTCAAAACTTTTCAAGAAAATGTCCTTGCTAGAAAATTGATTGTGAAAACAAAACCATTATTATTGTGTAACTCTGCATTTAACCTCTTGGGTTTCCCGAAATAGTGGAAGTTTGCATTCGTTTCCTTGGGTCATCCTGAGTACCTTCAATATGCAGATATCATTTCCCATTAACTTCAATAATTATTATAGTTCTTCACATAACAATTAATACTTTTAGGTTCTGATTTCATTCTAAAACAATTCCATTATTAATGGCCTCAATGAATTTTGACTATGGGCAGGTTCTGGACACAGCACGGCATGTTGCAAGTAGTATATCCATCTCGACTTCTCCCATACCTTAAAGCCAAATGGCAAGCCAATGTGAAGCTCTTGTAATTGGCAAACAAAAGAAAATGTCAGTTGTCATGAGCTTCAAGAAAAATCCAGATCCCTTGCTCCTTCCTGCACCAGAAAAGGATGATTTGAATGGATTAATTGTGTATGAAGGTGATCAAGGCCCGCAGAAGGTAGGTTGATCAAATTGCTTATTTCTCTTTTCTCCAATTGTTCTTGTATGGGGTTTTTTAAAAGCTGTATCCCTTTGTATTTCAAATTTTCATCCACAAGGCTTTGTAATAAGTCTACGCCATTCTTGTTTGCAGATTAAAAATAACTCCTTCAATGGACAGAGACTAGCTATCGACTCAGGCAATGCAGAGTGGTTTAACATCACTTCTAGCCTGTTGCATTCTTCATCGGAAGAATGCCAGCATTCTTGGCAATCTTTCAGGCTACCTCCGTCAAGCCCCTACAACAATTTTCTCAAAGCTGCTTGCTATTGAAATTTTGATGGATCCTTTTCAAGCAGCAAACTTCTAGATATTTGAGTACAACAGCTTTATAGAGGAAAATACATGACTGCATTCCAAACTTGAGTTCTGAAGATTTCTTCATTCTTTTAGAATTGTTTGTATAAATGTCGACTGTAATTTCATGCTGGTTTTCCTAGAAATAAGTAAGCAGTGTTGTTAGTGTGAAATTGAAGAGAAGCTGTTAGTTCATTCCTTATCATGAAGAGAAATAGAGATTTGTGTTTCCTTAAAGGAGACATTTGGAACAATGTATGACAACTATCTTTTCTTGTACCACAGAGGCTTTGCAATTGAAAAGGTTTTCAACAACTTTGCAATGAAATGCAAATCTTTTCAAATTTAACTCTTTTGAGTCCTTGTACGTTATGATGAAATTGCCTTGGGTTTTGAGAAAGTTCATGAGAAAGGAAAATTGACATTGAGCATGTGGAAGATTAGTTGGTAGAACATAGTTTATTAGTCCCAACAAACTATAACTATGTTTTTCTTTCTTTTAACCACTTGGTGGATTTTTCATTTTCTTAACTTGTTCATGCTTGAATATTCTCTGTCTTTCAGCATTTGGAATCTAATTTCATTATTTTCCCATTACATTGTTGCTCAAATTCATTGGCTATACCCCACCTCAACTTCACTCACTTCTACACACATTCAGGAAAGGTAGAATAACTTGCTTCTATACAAACATCAAGGTGTGTCTCCAATAATCTTGCATTTCTATTTTTTATTTAAAAACAGTTATAGCCGTCGGTTAAGCGACGGCCTGTAAGTGATTTTAAAAAAAAAAAATTCAATACCGTCGCTTAACCGACGGCCATGTTGTTGCTTAACCGATGCTTACATTTTATAGCCGTCGGTTACGCGACGGCCTGTAGGTGATTTAAAAAAAAAAAATTCAATACCATCGCTTTCTTCGACGGCCATGCTGTCGCTTAACCGACGCTTACGTTTTCTCCACAGTCGCTTAACCGACACTTACGTTTAAAGTTTATTATGAATTAGATATCGGATAACCGACGATTTACATTTAACCGACGGTAAACTGAGGTGTCGCTTTACCGACGGATTGAAAAGATGTCGAATAACTGATGAAAATCCACTGACGCTTAAAAAAAATCATAGTGTCGTACATGCGACAGGGAAGTGTCGAAAATCCGACAATACGGCCGTCGGATTTTTGGTCGAAATGTAGTAGTGTAATAAAGTGATTTGCCTAAGGGTGCCTATCAAGTGTCGCCCTTTCTTGTGTTTAGTTTTTTTTCCCTTAGGTAGAAATATAAAGGGGTATAAAAAATGTAAATGAAAAAATGGATACATGCAATATATAGGGAAAATAGGGGTTTTTTAAAATCAGCAAGGCATATTGGGAGGGGGTTAAAAAAAATGATTTTGGGAGGTATTTTCCAATATTTTTTGAAAATAGGGGTATTGTTTCATATGCCACGAACGAACGTGCTATGGCATGGTTTCACTAAGTGAAGACCCCGTGTGTACAAATAGATAGAGTTGACCTGCTCTGTCCATTTAAATAGAGTTGATGAGCTCTGTCCATATGGACAGAGTTGAACAGCTTTGTCCAAATGGACAGAGCTAAACAACTCTATCCAAATGGACAGAGCTGATCAAGTACCTAAGTAAACAATTTATTTCTGTATGTTTTTTCGTTGGTAGGGGACAGGATTTCAAAACCTTTTCATTTTACTTGCATGAGTTACAACTTCAGCTGTAGTGTAATAACTATATAGTTTTGGTCTTAACCTCTACTATTTGTTTTAGTCCATACAACTACTAGCCGAAGTATAAGTCCCATGGCACTTTATGAGTATCTTAGTCCATGAAGCATTGCATTAAGTAACATTGCCATTTCATGCTTTTCCAAAACATAGAGAGAAAATGTTAGATAGATAAAGGCAAGTTTAAAGAAATAATTGTTTTATCTTCTTATGGGGATGGAGACCAAAACAACCAGGAGTGTAATGTAAAATGATAGGGATAGGCTAGACTAATGGGGGGAATCCATAGGTGTATGTAGTCAGTCCTTATACGCTCACCTTAGTCCAAGTTGAAATCTATTTGTCCTTGCCATTTAATGTGATAAATCCATGAAATCACAACATCTGATTGATAGTGGTTAGTTGATTCACTGCCCTTACTCTTCATTGCTTTATACAACTAGAGACACTAGGATATATAATCCATTGTAAACACTCCAGATCCTAGAAGAAGGGAAGTGGAAGTATTTAAACATGAGAAATGAAGAGAAGGCAAGGAATAATCTAGAAATACTTTCTCCCTATGAGATTCAGGGATGAGCTAGCTGATTCACTTACGATTTAAGTTCGGTTGAAGAAATAGAAGCTCTATCTATATTTAATAGTGTTGCTCTCACTAATAAGTCTATAATGACTAGGTAGCCAGCAGCCAGCAGTAGTGTCTGTTTGTAGAGTAGGTAATTACTTGCACTTGCCTTAGACTATATTTTTACTTATCAAAACGTAGTTCATGCACATGTAGTTAAAGGACTATTAGATAATATTAGTGATATCTAGGTCCTTATTGAAATATTATTTTTTATAGTTGCTAGGTCTTTGAAGTTGATTAATTAACATGTAGAAGGTTAGGCCCTTAATGATTGAGGCATTATGGCTCTCGAACTTCAGGTCTGTATATTTAGGCCTGACACACTATCTCCCTCTATTTTCCACCTCTCGACTTGCAAAATTGTTTAATGGATCAGCATGTTTGGCTTCAAATTACTCTACATTTCAACTTTTGGCCTCTGAACCAAAACAAGTGTATGGCATGTGCCGGGCTCAAAATGTTATAAAACGTGCGTAGCAACCATCATATACTAGTGTATTTAGTGGATTTAGGGATCTTCCTTATCACGAAGAAGCCTCATCGTCTTTATATATGTTATTTCTCCATACCACCTTTGTTTTTATATTTATATTACATTGAAAGCTTAATTTTAATAGTAGCTAGATCTTTGAAGTTGATTAATTAACATGTAGAAATTGATATTTGTGTAAACTTGTAGATATCATATCCAATGGAAAGAGAGTCGCCTCTGAGACAAAAGCGTAGGAGGTCATCACATTCTTCAGGAGTTGGTGTGTAAAATGAAAATCGAATATTATCGACTTCACCTTGAGACTCAAGCCTATTATATAGTTCACATTCATCTGATCATCAACGTAGCGATAGTGGTAGAGATGATTCCCCTTTATCATCTATGGGTGAACGTGGATCTCGACCTTCTGTACGGGAGACAAGTGTGGAAGCAGAGCAAGGTTCGCAAGAGACTCGTCATCCTACACAAAGTGGCGAAGGTCGAGCAAGGACATAATATGTCCAGCTAGCTGAGGGTTGTATGCCCATTACGACCTATCCATCAGACTTACCAGGCGAGATTCCATGGGAAAGTGGGATTCAAAAATCAACTCTTGAAATTTGTAGGGCTCACTATGACAAGCTGCAAAATGATCTTTCTAGTTTGAATCTCGCTCCAAAGAACAAACAAAGTATAGAGATGGTTTTGCTATCTTTACAAAAATTCATTGAGGTATATGAGGATCTTGGACCAACAACAGATGGTTTTGTTGCCTTGATGCAAAGAAGAAAGGCAGAAATGATGGGTCCAGATAAGTGAGATGTTATGAAGAAAAGGGTGACTAAATAATAGGCCAACTCAATGTTCAACTTCAAAGAGGGCCTGAAGCGGAAAGCATTGAAAGTGCAATATTTTAAGCACCTTGAACTTGTACATTTTTTATATGATCGGTTTCTTGCAGCCTATGGTCGGTTGCCATGGAACGATGAGGTTCCTAATTATTTTGCTAGGTTTTTTTATGCTGTGTTTTTTTTAGGAATGAAGCCAGAATATACTGATATTCATTCGGATTTTTATAGAGTTGGAAATGGGAGGATATACAATCGAAAAGGTGCCCTTAGAGATTCTAATACTCTTCGACCTCCACCTCCAATATCTCGTCCATCTAGGCTTGTGACTTACAAATTAGAGATGGAGCCCACATCACAAGTTGGGACAACTGCAAGGCATAATGTTGCCGAAGGTTTGACTTCGGCTTTTGTAGGAGTTGATGTTGAATTGAGTCGAGAGAGGGCTCATGCCACTATTCGGCAAAATTTTGTTTACAAAAGAGATGATGAGTTAGATTGTGTGGGCATTGAAGATCTAAAGTCCTATGCGAAGCTTTGTCGTAATATAGCTCCGGATAGAATATCTAATGACACGTCAAGAATAGGAGAGGTTTGTGTACTTTCAATCTATTATTATTTTTATTCATTTTGAATTAAACTTTTGGTTACATTATACCTATGTATAATAAATTATTTGTTGATGTATAGTAAGAAATATGTTACATAAATATTTATTGTTTTCAGTTTTCTTGATTGTTAAATGAACATAATTTTAGAGTCTCCACTATTCAAAATGCTCGAAATGTAGAAGAACATATTGGAGAGGTATATTTAAAATTTACACATTTATATTTATGTTTGAAATATTTTTTTTTTTTTTTGAATTTAACTATGTATTTTATTATTAATTTGACATATTTATGCATGTTTCATTAGATTCGAACTTTTTAGATGATTTTTCATCTATTGTGAGCTAATGTTTTATTTTTTTTGTTTTTTAAGTTAATTGCTAAGCTTAATATTTTTTGCTTTTATTATGATTTATTTATTAACAAAATTTAAATTTTAAGGGAAAAGAACATATTGAAATTGAAGGTGAAGATATAGGTTCTTTGATGGATGTGGATATTAGCACTGGGGTAATTTTGTTCATAATTGAATTGTTCTTTGATATATATGTTTAAATAGTTTAAATGATGTTTGACATTTGTAAATTGCTTTTATATATGTTGAAACTTTGGCCTCTTCGATCTTTTTGAGGCAAAGGAAAGACTCCATTGGACGATAGTGTTGGAATTGTAAGTTTAATATTTTATTTCTTTTTATTTTATTTAAAATAGTCTAAATAATTTGTAAGATTTATAAATTGTTTTTATATATCTTGTAACTTGGGTCTACTCCACATTTTAGAGGCAAAGAGAAGACTATGTTGGATGATAGAGAATTGGAGGTAATTTTGTTGATAATTGAATTGTTCTTCGATATATTAGTTTAATGTTTTAATGTTTTGATTTTGGTTAAATTTCTTTAAATAATTTATGTTATTCATAATATGTTTTTATACATGTTACAGATTGTTACGAGTACAAGGGAAATGAGTCCAAGGGAAAACCCTGGTCGAGGATAGTGGTGGACTTATATTTAGAGAATTATTTACATTATTTTTTTTATGTAGATGTATATGTTGTAATTGATTTGGACATGGAGGAGCTTAACTTTTGGATTATATACATGTACTTTGAATTCACATGTACATAATTTTTGGATTATATACATGTACATTGAACTCATATGTACATGATTTTTTTTGGATTATATACATGTACATTGAATTCACATGTTCATGATTGTTTTTTCGGATTATATAAATTTGCATTGACCTTATATATTGTTTTTGGGATTATATACATGTATAAGTAAATGTTAGGAATGTTAAGAAGTTTTGATAGGTGCAAATATATGAATGCATGTAATTTATTAAATTAATGTTTCTTGTTGAGAAGTTGAGAGTGATAGAAATGTTATAAAGTTTTGATAGGTGCAATCTAATGTTAAGAATGAATATATGGGGAATGTTAATGTTAGGAGTGAATGTGGGAATAGGGGAATGTTAGGAGTGAATGTTTTGATATGTGCAATTTAATGTTAAGAATAAATATATGGGGAATGTTAATGTTTTGATTGGTGTAATGTTAGGAGTGAATGTGGAAATAGGGGAATGTCATAAATGAATGCTTTGATAAGTGCAATCTAATTTTAAGAATGAATATATGGGGAACGGATATGAAAATGTTAATGTTAGGAATGCTAGGAAGTTTTGATAGATGCAATGTTAGGGGTGAATGTGGGAATGGGGGAATGTTAGGAATGAATGTTTTGATAAGTGCGATGTTAGGAGCGAATGTGGGAATGTTAGGAATGAATGTTTTGATAGGTGCAATGTTATGAGTGAATGTAGAAATAGGGGAATGTTAGGAATGAATGCTTTGATAAGTGCAATTTAATGTTAAGAATGAATATAGTCGGAATGAATATGGAAATGTTAATGTTAGGAATGTTAGGAAGTTTTGATAGGTGCAAATATATGAATGTTTGAAATAAATGTTAGGAAATGTTAGGTGCAAATATATGAATGAATGTTAAAAAAGGTTAAGAATGCTATGAAGTTTTGATTTGTGCAAATATATGAATGTAAGAATGAATATAGGAAAATGTTAATGTTAAGAATGAATATATGGAGAATATATTGATTGGTGCAAATATATGAATGTAAGAATGAATATAGGAAAATGTTAATGTTAAGAATGAATATATGGAGAATGTCAATGTTAGGAGTGAATGCGGGAATGGAAGAATGTTAGGAGAGAATATTTTGATAGGTGCAAATATATGAATGAATGTTAGGTAGTTTTAATAGGTGTAAATATATGAATGAATGTTAGGAAATGTTAGGAAATGTTCGGAATGTTATGAAGTTTTGATAGGTGTAAATATATGAAAGTTAGTTAATGTATGATTGTAGATGTAGTGTTGAGAGCTTGAGAATGTCAAGAATGTTAGAAAGTTTTGATAGAAATATTTTTTATTGCTAAGGTAAAATTAGCAACTTGATTTTGAATTTTAATATTTTTTATACTAAGGTAACATTATCAATTTAATTATTATATTTATTTTATGTTCCTTACAAGAAAAGAAAATGAGCTCTACAAAAAAACAAACTACAAATAGCGTTCTTATATAACCCCCCATGATTTAAAGAAAGGTGATGAAATGAATGATGAAAAACAAAAAGAATGACTTGTATAGTTACAGAGAGAATTTAAAAAGTTAAGGCCCTTCATGTTTGATGGATAATTTGAGGAAGCGATAGAATCTTGGTTGTTAAATCTATTCCATGGTGGAAGAAGGCTAAGAGTGTCGGTAGCATATGTAGTAAAGAGTTGAGTTGGAAATTTTTTTTAAAATTATTGAAAAAATGTATATGTTAGAATGATATTATGATGAGAAAGCTCAATAATTCAATGATTTAAGACTAAAATTGTTAATCATGGAATAATTTGTAACTGAGTTTGTAAATTTACAACGCTATGTACCATATCTAAGAGTTGAAAAAGCTAAGGTATACAGTTTTATCAGTGGTTTACCCCTAGTGTATAAAGAAAAGATTGTGTTTGTTCAACAATGGATGAAGCAATTAGAAAGGCCTAGTTGTGCTACCATTTGTTTAAACAAATATCCAAATTGAGTAGAAATTGGAAAAATAAAAAAAATTGAAAAGATCGATCAACGTAGGAAATGATTTAAACCCTCACCTTTTGGAAAAGGAACAAGAGGTCATACTGATAAAAATTACAACAGGCGAGGTTCAATCAATAGCAATGGGGTAAAGAGTATCGAAACTTTCAGTGGAGGATGGAATAGTAACATATAAGCACGTTGCAAGAAGCTTATAATGTGAATGACATAGCCAGGAATATCCCTATAATTAATTTTTCTTTAGAATATCGGCAGGTGGACCATCAATCCACCATGTTGGAAGTAGAAGGTAAAGTTTTAAACATACATGTTTCAATACTTATCGATTCATGGTCTAGTTTAAGTTACATTGCACCAAAAGTACTTGAAAAGTGTAAACTTAGTAAGGAAAAACAAAAACATGCATGGTTGGTATAATTGGCAACAAAGGTAAAAATGAAAGTTACGGAGATAGTTAAAGATTTGTTATTAGGTTTTAATGACTTGGATACCTCAGTTAATTTAAATATATTTCTCCTAGATCCTATGACATTTTGATAGGTATGGATTGGCTAGAATCTCATAAATATGTTATCGACTATTTGCATAAAAAATTTAGTAGTGTGGATGAGGAAGATAAGTATCATACAATGAATGAAATTTATAGACTTTTATCTACACGAAAAATTTCAGCACTACAATGTAAAAAGTGTATTAAGAAAGGGTGTCAACTTTATGGAATCAAAATGAAAGAATTTGAACCCGAAAAATAAAAAAAAATGGAATTAGAACAATTTCCTATTTTAAAGGAATTTGAAGTTGTATTTTGTGATAAGATATCAATATTACCACCTAAACGATATTTAGATTTTAACATAGATATAATGTCATTTTCAACACTAGTATCATGAGCTCCATATCATATGAGTATCCCAGAATTAACGAAATAAACAATACAATTACACGATTTGCTATAAATAAGGGATATATTAAGCATAGTGTATATCCTTGAAGAGTACCTGTTTTGTTCGTGGGTGTGCCAGTAATATGATAAATTGTAATGTATTATTATTATTTACTGTCATGCATGGATAACTTATAGTTGATGAATAGATAACCAACCATTAATGGTAGATAATTAGAAGAACGCGAGCTAAAAAAAAAATCGGCAGACGAAATTTTTTTCGGCCAACGAATTTTTTTTTTCGTTTGCGTTGTAAATAACTGTTCCGTGACGGAAAAACATTGTTCAGTCGAACCATTGTTTAGCCGAATAATTTTTCGGTCAAATAACCTCTGAGACCTGAAACCTGCACAATTTTCAGGTTTCTCCATTTTCAGAAGGTAAAATGGATGCCTTACACTACAAATCGACTGTCGGACTTGATACCATTAGTTTCGTCATTCAATCTACTTTCCATAGGTATAGATTTTGTTGTGTATAGGTGAGATTCGCTATTTTTTTTTTGTTTCTTAACATGTGTCGAGTTTCGTTTTATCTCTTTCAACATGCAGTGAAATGAAAAATATATAACTTTAAAAATACACCACCTAAAAAATTGAAACAAATATGGTGCGCTTAATTGGAGTGTCTACTTCAAAAAGGTATTCGTAGATTTTTAAATTTTATAGTCAATTGCGAGAAAAGTGGCGCAACCATACACATGTTGAAAATCGACAACGTTTCCCCATTGATCGAATTCAAATAAATATTATAATTAATGTATAGATCCGTTGGTTACAAATTTATAGTCATCGCAATAGTATATTGTGTGTAGATTGTCGTAACATATTTTGTTTTTGCAAAACACAAGTTTAACAATTATTTTAGTGGCGCAACCAAACATATCTATTTTTTAGTCCTTTAATTTTATAAAGACACACTGTCAAACATTTTCCGAAATGACATATCAAATCTCAATAATAAAAAAATTGAAAAAGTTATGAATAGAAAGCTAACATAATTCTCTAAAAGTTTTGTTTTTACTTGAAAGTGAAATTCTAAACGAAATTATCACTTTCGTTTGCCCAAAGTTGAAAAACATGAAAAAATCAAATTTATTTTCTCATAAAACCCCCAAAATAGACACCCATCTTCATAGATTCACCCAGTACATGGTAAGTTTTCCACCCTCTATTTTTCATTTCCTCAATGTTATAGTTCTAGTAAAACTCGTGATAAATCTTGATTTTGAGGTATTTGTATGAAGTCACTTTTTCTAAGTTATGATAAAAAAGTTATCGTTGTCATACATGAGAAATTAATAGAAATGGTCTATTTCAATTTGATTATCATAACATTATTTTTCTTGAGAAGAAAAAAACTTTTAAAATCTTTAGTTACTAATACTATGAGAACAATATCATCGATGTAAAAAACAAGAATAATATTATAGTAAAAGTGATTAAAGAATAATAATACATGTTAAAAATTAAAAACTTTAATAATTGTGAATATACAATTACCATGGATGATTAAGGAATTAATGATAAGGAAATTAATTAAAAGTTTAAATATTATAAAAGGTTTAAATTAAACAGTTAATGATATGGAAATTATTTAAATTTTTAAATATTATAAAAAGTTTAAATTAAGATATTTTTTAAATTTAAAAATTGATTTAGATATATTTATATGATTAAATATTTAATTAAATATAAAAATATAAAATTGAGAAAAACATATTCGTGATTTTAGGATGGATTAGCTAATATTTTTTTAGATTGTAGAAAATGTGACAAGTATACTTTTTAGATTGATTTTATGTGTGTCATATATATATATATTAAAAGTGGTTCACCATGAAAGCCCAATTTTACACCATATATATTAAAAGTGATTCACTATGGAAGCCCAATTTTACACTATGGCTACGTCCACTTGGAAATTATCTTATACTCTTTAGGCAAGTATGCAAGTATACAAAGGTTTTCAAGGAGCAAATGTCCCATGAAAGATTTGAACCAGCATGGAGAGGGCAATAACCAAATCCCCACCCAATAACCAAATCTCTGAGTCACCCAAACTACACCCAATGGACATGTCCTTTCAATATATATATATATATATATATATATATATATATATATATATATAATTCATAATTAATGCATGTATAGATAATTAGTAGTTGACATATAGATAACAGGCAGTTAGTTGTCAAATGGATGTAGCTTGGGTGGTTGGGAGGAATGAATGTTACATGTTTTCCTTGTGGAGCCCTTTGTAATAAATGTTGTGATTGATGAGCTCTGACCATACCTTGATTCAGTCAAATGGCGAGATGTATAGATAACCAATACTTACAATTATGCATAGAAAACAAGTTACTTAAAATTTGTTCATAAATACCTGTACTTTATGGAAGTTCACTAAATATCAATAAGTTTTAATAACCATATATCTCTCCCCAACTAGATATAATAAAATTATATGTACAAATTATATGTACAGATAAATATCAACTGTAACAGTGGAAAAAGTGAAAAGTAACTTGGAAAAGCATCAATGGCAATAATTGTTCATAAATACTTGTGGTTTATGGAAGTTCACTATAATACTTCAAATGTCGATAAGTTTTAATAACCATATATCTCTCCACAGCTTGACCACAGCTTGATAATAAGATTAGATGTACAGATAAATAGAAACTGTAACAGTGGAAAAAGTGAAAAGAAACTGGAAAATCATCATGCCATTGATGACTAACTCTGCTATTTGATTAATGTACAGGAACTATTCTGGATAAACACTGCACAGCAAGAAGGAAATTGAAAAGAAAAGGTGAACAATGGAAAACTAGACTGCAAATTTCAAAGAGCTCTACTTACACTATTTGGCCGTCCTGATGAAGGAAGGCCTCTAATCAATCTGGTTCTGCTTCCTAATTTTCTCTCATCTTCATCATTTCTAACTTAATCTCGTTAGAGAACGCCACTTCCTATCCCCTGGAATAACAGACTGGTCGTTGTCAATCCAATAATCTTCTTCCTCAAGAAAAGGTGGCATGTTCAAATCAAGAAGCCCATGAGCTTTGACAGGCCAATGATATATGGTGGATAGACAAGGAGAATTGTCTAATCCAACAGGAGCAGCAACAGGATGAACTGAATGGCACCGTTTGTGGCCACCCAAAGCTTGCCCATTTGAAAAAATTCTGTAACAAACAGAGCATTCATGACCAGGCTTGGCCCTGTTACCCCAACCTTCATCGCTCGTCTCAATTTGAAGTGACCGCCTATCCTGGAGAAAAGAAGACCTGTCAAAAAACCGAAGATCATCCTCATAGTTGATTATCTCTTCTTCATTCAGATCCTCAATCTCTTCATGCATCTTGTTGGAACCATCACAGGAGGATTTGAACTTCTTGTTGCAGCTTGTTCTGTGGCCACCCAGAGCTTGAAATGTAGAGAATTTCCTTCTGCATGTCCTGCACTTGTACTTCATTTCTTGATCCGCGCAAGAATCAAAATGAGGATCCAAGAGTTTCTTGGTTCTGGTCCTCTTCTTCTGTCTGTCCAGTATGAATGAGTTGATGGGCTCTTCAATGGCCGCCAGCTCTTGTGGGTTTGAGAGGACTAGGGATCCATCCCCAGCGTTAGCAAACATCATTAGAGAATCGGCAGCCAACTCTATATCAGACTCAAAAACAACACAGCCTGGTTCATGCTCATCTGATTTGGTAGTTTGCAGCGATTCAGAAATAGCTGCATGCCTTGCACGCTTAGAACTTGTGGAACTCATACTGCTCCGAAATAGTTGAGGCTCCCAGCCCTGAGATCGAAACTGGCTAAGAGTAGTACCTGTACTGGTGAGAGAAGATAGGGTAAAGCCGCTGAGCCGTAGTTTTGGAGGCTTGACTTGCACATGTAAACTAAAACTAAAACCAGAATAATGAATACGAGTCGTTGGCAGAGAATGCGAAACACGTTTTGGGGACCTCCTGTTTGCTGGATAATGTAGCAGGTGGCATATTTATTAATTATCACGTGAATGATTCACTGGTTAGACAAGTTCGTGTGTGTGAAATTGTTAGGCCAACCAAGCTCTAAGAGGATGGTGGACCACAAAATATAACATTGTGTGGAGGTCACCCCTTCTTTCATGTCATTGCCAATTCATTTCATTTCAAGTTTTATTTAAATTTTTAGGTTAGTGGGAGTAGTTAAAACATCAATAACCAGCTAATCATTACGCAGGCAGGCAGGCACCTCTTGTTTAGATGTGAAAGGTATGGTTGGCAATGTGACATTATACTTGAAGAAGGGTGTCATACCCACTAATCGTAAACTCCAAGGAGGTCAATTGGGGGGTTGTGGTAAGTTTATGACGATTGACTTAGGCTTAACTTTCAACATGGCAGTTTTCCAAAGGGTGTATTTTTACCTTTCATTTATACCATTTTAAAATAAAGATTATATATGGTATCCACACATTATGGAACAATTCAAGTACAATCATTCACCCAAAACAAGTACAATCAAAACATCTCTACAATCCCAATATGTATCATTCTCCCAAAACAAGTACAATCAAAACATCTCTACAATTACTCCAAGGAAACTACTTTTCAAAAAATAACTCCAATAAGAAACAGAATAAGCTGCTACATATAGCTACGTTATTAGCTAATCTGAACCAATATAACAAAATTACAAATTAAAACAAAGAAAATTGCAGCCCACGTATCCTTGTCATAATTAATGCAGAAAATGATTCGGGCTTTTGTAGGAGAGAGTGTCTTCTATATACTCTTCAACATGCAGAAATCCTTCAACTCTGGAATGGCCACTCTAGATAGTCCATCAACCACAACATTAAGTTCTCTATATACATATTCAATTTAAAAAGTCCTAAAAATTTCCTTCAGGGCCTCAATCCTATTACACTAATGTTCCAAAAGAGAAAACACTTTAATGATCTAGGTATCTATAATTTTGATTCCAATATTATAAATTAGTGCTAAAATATAATTTGATTTATACATAGAGTTTCTAAAGAGTCAAACTCCCTCCATACATTTGTCAACATTTTTTTAATATAACATTATGCTTACTAATGTAATCAATAAGAAATATTGAACCTACGTTTTGTCCAAATGGAAACCTAGAAAAACATGTTGAAAAAGCTCACGTGGTGATTGTAATGCACATATGCAATTCCATCATGTTTAACAATTAATTATATATATATAAGGTTGCGATTACAATGTAGAAATGATAAGTAATGGTTAAGAACATGTGTTTATTTTTATGGATCACAATGTCAAATCCATAACTATATAACATTAGTATGCACCCCCTCTAATGATGTGGCACCCCGTCTCTCCACAACTGTATAACATAATTATGCATAGATAGGTGGGAGGGATGTTGGACACAATTAGGCGCTCCCACAAAATGATGAATAGGGAACACATGAAGGGGGGTTTAACTGGACAATTGGGAAGGTTTCTTGGGATGATGGGATTTCAATGTGATAGGACATGATTATCCCATCACATGCAGGAAAAGGATGCATAGAGAATAATGGCCCTATGTGGAGTTAGGACTGTTCAAAGTCATGATTATAGAAAGAAAGGGCATTTTTGCTTTGCTTCTTATGCAAAAGATGATAAATGCAAGACTAGGTTCGACCCTAGCATATATCAAGCATGTCTTTAGAATTAGTAGACAGTAATTGCTATCCCAATGCTTATTTGAGATTAGCTCATTCCAATTCTATATGGGAAGATGGCATCAAATACTGGGACCACCCTCCTAGGTTTCAGAATTAGCAGAGGTGAGGGACAGTTATACGTTTGAAAATTTGTTGGAAAAGTGACAAGTAATCGGGGTTGCAATAGGTGTCGTGGTCGGGGTTTTAGTCATACTCATTGGGTAGGGTAGTAATCAAAGACTTCTGTGACCCGCTACCACTGACACACTATTGGTCATATTCAAAATGAGATTGCTTGAGCTGAAAAATGGGTGAAGCAAGAACATCAGTTGCTTGATGAGGACAAAAAGTGGCGAAATATGGTGCCTTGGATTCCAAATGTCAGGACATCTAAGACCAAGGACACAAAATATTTCAAATTAGTATTGTTATATTGGAAAATAAAATCTCTATTAGGAAAGGATCTCCTAGATAATGTTGAGGAAGGCAAGGAAATCCTCCTGCAAAACGATGAACTCTGGGACTAGGTGCCATTAGAGGAAATATGAGGTCTAAAATGGGCCTCCTAAGGAAAATAATAAAATAATAGTTAAAATAATAAAATAATAATTCAAATAATAAAATAATAGTTATTAATTTTGGAGGAAGAATGAAAAAAACTACTTTTTGTGTTTGTATTTTCGACATATTTCCCTACGTTTTAACTCAAATTTTGAGTGGGAGAGCTTGTAGGATGCGGAACTTAATTCCACATCCAACGAGTACCCACACTGCATACTTTTGACGGACCTCGCTACCCCAAAAATAAGAAATACCTAAAAAAATGTGATGATGATGTCATCATCACATTTTTTCAAGTATTTCTTATTTTTGGGGCAACGAGCTCCGTCAAAAGTATGCAGTATGGGTACTCGTTGGATGCGAAATTAAATTTTGCATCCAACGAGCTCTCCCACTTGAAATTTGAATAAAAATACAGGGAGATATGTTGAAAATACGAACAAAAAAGTAGTTTTCTTTTACGACAAATATGTCAATTCAACCATTATGGTTGACTCATTTTATTGAATTTCTATTGGTTCTTGAATTCCAACTCACAAAATTTATTGTTGGCACATTTTCTTATAAGGCCCATTTTAGACCCCAAATTTCCTCTAATGAGAAGATGAATGCCAAGATCAATTTGATTGCAAAAGAAATCATCGGTTTTGAGTTTGTAGAGAGAGACATTTTACCAGAGGAGCACCCTTTAGCATCAGCTCAAGATATGCCATTTTATATGATTTTTTTATGATGATGAGTAGTCTCCATAGTGTTTCTAGGGCTTATGCTTGTCTTTTAATTTATGTTTGCGATAGTATGTTTTCTAGTTCCTTCAGACATTACAGTAGTAATTCCCAATCTAGGCTTAGGAAGCTTTTGGGTGACTATTTATTTTCCATAATTAGTAGATAGAGGGTAATTATGAATGATGATCTCATGTTTTATGGCTAGTCAAGTTTCCCATTGTGAAAAACTAACTTAGACTTTGTATTCTCTTTGAGTTTAACATATATTCTCTCTCTATACACACACACACACATATACATATACATGCATCTATACATGTGTGTGTGTGTGTGTGCGTGTAATTGAACTAGGAAATAATAGATAAGTAACTAGTATTATATTATAGACATGAAATTTCAACAAAATGTTCTAAGCAGTAGAATTTTACAAGTTTCTAACATCATTTACTATGTCTAAATCAATATGCTAAAAATATGAAATAATTGGAAAGTTCTTATTTTCTAAGTTAGAGTAGAAAGAATGACAAACTGACAATAACTTATAGCTAGGTGATATATAATATACATTTTTCTATGAAGGGTGGCAGGTGCAAGGGAATCATCATTGATCTTGGATGAATTAGGGAAATAAACTATGTGTGGGGACTTGGAATAGCCACTAACAACCAATTAGAGGCCTCTATGCTACTACACAGGATTTAGAGCATTGATTCAACCCAAACCAAATATGTTCTTATGATAGGGGACTCGACAATTCGAAACAATCACATGAACAAAGACTCCCAAACTCCCAACCTTCCCCTTACCATACTTATCTCTCAATTGAAACAAGAAGCATCTCAATTTTAGGAGATCAACTTCTTCCACATCCTCCAAGATCTAAAAGAAGAAGCAAACCTCCAAGACAACTTGGCCTCTCAATTGGACAAAGGAATTTTTAAAACAAATCATGTCACTTTCCATCCCCCAATTTATTGATGTCTAGTAATATAAAGTATTGCAAACCCACCTTAAAAATTGGGGATTTCTTTCCACTCACCTAATTGTTATGATTATTAAGTTTTGTAGATCCTCCATTAATATCAATGCATGCAAATGTACACCTTGCATTGGTAATTCCAGGGTGAACAAGTGCATTAAAGGGTTGTGATAAGTATAGGATGGCACCACATGTGACATCCCACCCAACATGATGTCATTTTGAATGTTCAAAGCTATTTTAAATCAGAGAATATGGGATAATGGTTGGTGTGGTGCAAAGAGGCATGTGAGTAGCATGCAGAGTTGGTTTCAAATTTGAACTCGTCAAGGTATGTGGGATTCAACTCTAGTTTTTTCAATGGATACAATGGTTGTTTCATTTGGTTAGTTTATTGGGTCCCCAGTCTATTCCCTCATTCTTACATTTCTGGAAACTTGTGGACTAGAAGGATTTCTCAAGGTTCATGGTGGTGTGTTGGGTTGCAATATCTATTAGTATAATGAATTTTGAGGCTCTCAAGTCCTTGAAATATCGTCTATATGACTGAGGGATTAGCCCAAAGATGATAAATTGCAGAGGAATCAACTCAGGAGACCGTAAAAGGTGACTGAAGATCGAAACCAAGCGTTAACTTGTAAGTAGAGGATCCACCATTGATCTGGATTAGATCAGACGACTAAGATGAATAACACTTGGTATAATTGCACAACAAATACGACGGAAGTAGATTGAGTAGATCTATGAGTCAATGGATCATATCAATGGCTAAGATTAAAAGCGCGGGGTTGAAATGACAGGAAAATAAAGTGAAAAAATGGTTTCCATATCTTAAAAAGCAAGATTAAATCTAACGATGAGAATGCATCACGCGTCCATAATATGCACGAATAATGGATGGGCCCGAATACGCACAAAGGGAAAAACCACCCGAGACACGTGGAAAAATTTCATTGGTCATGCGTACTCAGTGACCTTTTTGTAAACCACTCAGCGAGTGAGAATTAACTCCTTGGGAAACTAGGTTTGTTTCTGCTCAGGATAAAGTTAGGTGGTCCCAGAATTAGTCCACATCATCCTGCCTTTTTAGTCCATCGGTTAATGGTCCAAATATCATACGGTGAGTTAGCTTATCTTTCCCATTAATATCCCACCAAATTTCTTGTTTCAAAATTCAAAATATGTTAAAACATTTTTCACTCGGTTACCATTGTGTCATTTTTATTCAGTCATCTGAAGGTCTAGACGATCGATCTCCTGCATGCTTATACCCCAACTGATCTAGTCATGGGAACCCATCCTGCTCCACCTCAACTAATCAGGTAATTCATTCACCTCTTTATCTTTTTTCACCAATTTATTATGGTAAACCTAATTTTAACCCTAACCTACAAAGCTGAATAATTCACCCCTCGAACCAGAAATATTCACCATCGAAATATCTTAGCCCATCGCCAAACCAGTCCCTAAACCAAAATCATCCGAGAATGTGGTCATTTTTTACTCCAAGCTGAAATTAAGGACACGAAAGTGACCCATTCTGACCTAATTTTAACCCTCAATGAAGCCCGAATCCTGTATTTTCAAGACCAAGACCCATGCAAGTTGTGGAAATCTAGTCTAGCTAGGTTAGCATGCCCCCAAGTTGTCAATTTTCCAGATTTCACCACCTAGTGTTCATCCTTCTACTCCTAAAGACAAAAATTAACAATGTCATTAGATAGATCTAGGATTGTATGCCAAGTAGATATTGATAATGTTAGGAAACAAATTTCTATCTAGGAGGAAGAAGGCCTAAAACCTATCGAAGAAAGAAGAATGAGCCTCAATTACCAAACCCTAAGCCCTAATGATAAAACCCTCATCCTAACCCATCACATGGAATCTGGGATGATAACATAGGTTTTATTCAAGCCTGAATCTAGAAAATCCATCTCACTCCCATGCACCATCCTGGACTACAAGAATGATGAAGAAGTAGATGAAACTATACTAGGTTTCTTAGAATACCTGCACCCTGCATATAAATAAAACTCTAAGTGGGATTTTTGTAGTTTTTTAGCCCAAGCTATTAACTAGAAATTGACCTAGTTCCCCTGTTAAGAAATCTTCAGATATCCATCTTCCCTATTCTTCTTTTTTTTGTACTAGAATTTCAGGTATTTTGAAGCCCTGGATCTAAAAATGACTGATAACATACACATAGATCTCCCAATCTATGAGTGGAATTCCTTTTTTATAAGATAATAAAAAAACTCTAATTTTACATAGTTTACAAACAAGGTGATGAAGATTGCCTACTACATCATCTATGAAATGGATATACCAAGGATGCCCATAAAGGGAAGGGAATGGTTAGAATTCACCCCAGAGAAAAGAGTGCGGGACTAGTTTTTATTCAAGGACGACACATTGATCAAAGTGTATGGGTTTTAAGGGTAGCCATATAAATTGTTTGTTTTCCTGACCGTCAGACTCTTAGCGATGGAGTATGTCAAGCACATACTTTTATCATAAGAGTTGCATTTCATAGGTTTCAAGCAACACAAGGCTTTTCATATTCCAAATGATGTAGTCCCTTTCCAAATTAAATCTATGAGTTCTCTTCAGCACATGGAGGGTTTTCTAGAACAATTGAAATTAGAGAAGGATGAACCATTAACATATGACCCACATAAGGTAATCTCCAAGCAAAGATTGGAAAACAAAAATTCAACTTATGAATGTATACCCAGACTAAATTCATAAGCTATTGCCAACAAAGAAAGATGGGAGGAAGTTGAAAATATTATGAAATCCACAACATAGCCTAGTGAACCAGAGTAGGTTTCAGGGAAGAAAAGAGTAGTAGATGAGATGGAGATAAATTAAGAAGAATAAACTCCTCATCCCAAGAAGGAAAGAATAGACCCCCAAGATACTTTCTAGGCCTTGGTGGAGAAAGAGATAGAGGCAGAGGTGAGAAAGAAAATCATTGAATTCATTAGTATCAACAAATCCTCGAACAATATTCATGCCTAATCCTTCTCTAGATTTTACAATGCCTCAGAAAGCAAAGGCCTCACACAAACAGGCCCTGTCCAAATCCAAACAAATTTACAGTCCATCTATAGGGACATAAGAAAGGATAGTGTTTAGGCTATACATGATGACATACAACATATAATTCAACCCCAGAAAAGACTATTATTAGTGGCAGATAGTGTTGATAATAGTTTCAAATATGCAATAATAAATCCCATGGTTCCAATACCAACTAGTTTGAGTGATTATAGATCATACGAGCACATCATAAATTTGAGTCAGTTTGGAATCTTTGAAAAAGTATACTTCTTAAAGAAAGCAAGTGACATGATTTGTGATGAGGTAGTTAAGGCTACCAATATAGAAAGAAGGTTAAAAGAAGCACTAAACAAAGTTGGAGACTTGTTGAAGGATGAAAAGTTGACAACTAGAGCTAATCAGGTTACAATAAAGGAGTTGGAAGAAAAGATAGTGTCCTTAAGCTCCAAACTAGATGATGGGTCACAATCCAAGTCTTTGATAGCCAATAAAGATAATCAAAATGCCACCCTTAAATGGAAACTCAAAATCCCAAATGTGCACCATGTCCAAATAGTTGAGCTTAAACAGGTTGAATACAAAAAAGAGGAGTTATTAGCTACCATGGTGAAGTACAAGGGGTTGGTAGAGGAGAAATTAAAGAAGATCAGTGAGTTGTCATCAAAGAGAGTGACTCTAGAATTTCATAAAGTTATTATAATATATTGTTCCATCATCAAAAGATGCATCTAAAGTAGCAGAGGAAGTATCATCTCATATAGAGTTAGAGTAGAGTACTTAAGAGCCTATAAATCAGCCACTAACCAAAGAGGTAGTATACTTGGATGCAATGGAAGAAGATGAAACTCAAGCTGAACAAGAAAAATTAGTTGAAGACAAGGATTCTAAGATAAAAGGCTTGGAAGATGACATTAGTAAAAAAAATGATAGGATTGTGGAGCTAGAAAATGATGTCAGCAAAAGAGATGATGACATCTCTAACCTTATAATAGAAGTAGATGATTTGAAGAGCCAATTTACATCTTTACAGGTGGATGCACATGAAGGAGAAGAAATGCTAAAAAAAAATTAATAAATTGTGGGATAAAATAACACAACTGTTTAACACTAAATGGGAATTTTTGGAGTTGATGACTGCTGAATTAGAGACCTATAAGTTAGCAATAGATGAGATGAAGAAATTAATAGTTTAATTGGGAGAAAAAAACAAAGAAGACATGGAAACAATTGATTATCTTAACAATAGAAACAACAAACACTTGGAAGAATTACAGTTAACAAATAGAACCCAAGTGATAAATATTGATAAACATATGATTCTGAAGCAAACTATGTACAAGGTAATGCAAAATAGTACCAATAGTCTAGAAGATGAAATATCATCATTCAA
>LPNX010432120.1:222955-230455 GCA_001517045.1 Pseudotsuga menziesii | reverse complement strand
CATCATCATCATCATCATCAACATGATCATCATCATCACCATCAACATCATGAACATCATCATCACCATCGTCATCGTCATCATCATCATCATCGTCGTCGTCGTCGTCATCATCATCGACATCATCATCGTCATCATCAACATCATCATCATCATCATCGTCATCATCATCGCCATCATCATCACCATTGTCACCATCCTTATCCTCATCCTCATCATCATCATAAACATCTTCATCATCACCATCATCACCATCCTCATCCTCATCATCACCATCATCATCACCATGATCATTGATCATTGATCATCATCATCACCATCATCATCACCATGATCATTGATCATTGATCATCATCATCAACATCGCCATGATCATCATGATCATCTTCATCATCTTAATCCCATTACCAATAACACCCCCTAACCTATCTCTCTCACACACACATATCCCCATGTATCCCTTTATTACACACCCCTAGAGTTGTAAAACAATATGGTTAGGTTGAAGAAAGGGGGGATGTTAAGGCGCAAAGAATAAGGGAGTGCTTGTTAATTCCTCCATCACCTTGAATGACCCCTTAGCCATGCAACTGCCTTCATAAATGCTCCAAAATTCTATTAGAGTAAAACGCGCACGCATTTTAGGTATCCAAAATACACCCCCGTTTTTGTTAACCATAATGCGTGTGCGTTTATTTTTAGTATAAACAATTGCAGTCCCTGTTCGAGAAACATTCTAACACATTTCACACATGTTTGATAGTCTGCGCGCAATTTCAGGTTACAGAATAGTATTTGAACATTCTCTTCTTCACAATATTATCACACAAAATTGTTTTGTGAATCAAGAATCTCCACCACAAGTTTCTAAGTTTTGCTTGGAGAATGGTATACATTAAGGAGCAACAAATAAAGAATGAATTGAGCAAGGAGCCACATAGAGCATCTCCACCATTGTTTTCCTTGCAATTGAGGAGCTAGCAAAGGCAACATTAACTTGGTCACTGTGGTGGATTATGTAGACACAATTGAGCAAGAAAGAAACCAAGTTTGGAGAATTTCCCATTGAGGAGCACCATACAACATTTCTACCATTGTTTTTCTTGCAATTGAGGAGCTAGCAAAGGCAATGTATTCTTCCCAATCTCCCCCCCTAGCTCAAGAGTATGTAGACACAATTGCTCAAGATATTTACCAAGCTTGGGGAATTTCCCATTGAGGAGAACCATAGAGCATCTCTACCATTGTTTTTCTTGGAATTGAGGAGCTAGTAAAGGCAACAATATTCCCAATATTCCCCCTATCTTGAGTATCTAGACACAACTGAGCAAGAAAGAAACCAAGTCCTGGGTAGTTTCCCATTGAGGAGATAGAAAAGGAAACCATATATATCATTGATCATTGTGGTCATGGGAAACTCACGCAATCGAGCAAGAAAATCAGCAAGGAAGCGGATACCCAATGAAATCCTTGAAGAAATTAGAGAGAAGAAAAGAAATGACATGACCAATCGAAGACACTCTATGGACACTCAACCAATTCTGATTGTTGACGATGCCACAGTTCTTCCTTCCAATCCACATCAAGAAAGAAAAAAGCATTCACTCAAGGGGTCTTTGGTCACCATATCAGTAGAAGAACGAGCACTGCATGGCACTGATCAAGGAGTAAAATGTAGATGCATATCAAGGCCACCTGAAACCTTTGCAAATTTAATTGAATGTGGGTATACACGTGACGAAGTTAGAGAGACATTGAATGCCAAAGGTATGCTAAAAGAAGACAATGTTGTTCATACCACTCAAGAGGATTTACAATTGCCATTGTCCGACCGTCAGGAAGACACAGAAGGACATGAAGCTCATGTTCAAACGCCAGACCGACCAGGTGATATGGTACAAGGTGCAATTCCAACCTCCCTACCTCCATTAGCAACTTCACAGCGAATAAATCCAAAGCATTTACAAATCGATGGAAGTCTCATTGGTTCGCTTGAAGGTACGCTTTCTAAATGCAGTATTGCATATCAAGCTCAACATATACTTGTCAACTATTTTGATTGTAAATGTGATGGAGATAAATGTAGATTATTTATATCATTGTTAAAGTCTAGGTCTATGACTGTTGTTAGGAAAAACTTAAGGATAAAGATGATAAATAGTTATAAACCAAGTTCTTATGTTGTTAGAAGTTTGGTAGATGCATTTAGTAATATTGGAAAGAAATCTCGTTCAAAGGATCACAATGCAGCTCGCCGTGTGTTGTCACAATCAATCGTGAACAAAAGCACCAGGGCCCTTCGCCTTCTTAAGCCTAGATCCAGACTTGTAGGATTGGATATCAAAGCACTCCATAGGTATTGTTCTAGAAGAGAACAACTTGACTCTGGTGAAACAGCCGTCTGGTCCTTTGTTGGTAGGTTGCCACGCTCCGATATGAAGCTCATTGATGCGGTAAAGGGACTGGTGCAAGAGTTTTGGCGTGATAATAGTAGACCTTCATCCAACCAAAAAGATGTACTAAAATTGAGAATGGGTTCAAGGGACCGTGAGCCCCACATTAAACATTTTCTTGACATGACAAACATAATTATATGAGAGGTTTAGGCATGAACATAATGAACTTAACTTGGGCTAAAGATCCTTCAAGAAATGCAAACCATGGTATGTTAAAATAAACACAACTCGTAACACATGTTGTTGTCGATATCACATTGAGTATGCTTATTATTATGATACATATATACATATATTGCATGTTTTGCATAACACTCTTGTGCAGGAATGCTCAACTACATTGCCACCGTGTTGTAGCTGCAACTTTTTTCTCAAATTTAAAAAAAATTTGGACCCTCATTTTAATTTTATCTTGCCTGGATTTATTTGGTTTCCTGATCTCTGTTTTTTCCCTCTGCTATAAATTTGGATTGTTTGAAGTTGAATTGAGGTATACTGCTTTCCTCCATTTCGGGGGTTGAATGATTACCTTTTGTCCAGCTGATGCTTTTGACTGTGGAGTTTAAAGTTTGGATTTGAAAATGAGGGCCTTTTGATTTAAAAATGATTTCCTTTATCGCTATCAGAAGTCTATTTATGTGTGAATCGGGGCAGTAGTTCTCTACGCAACCCCCTTTGCGGAGGGTAAGTAATGAACGTCCCGATGGACAGTTCTTATTTTCACCGATGCGCTTTTATCTAAATTGTTTTTTGGACTGTCGACGATTTTTCTTTATCATAGTCGAAGCATTAGCCTTCTATATCACCGCTGTTTCGGAGGACAAATAGAGAACAGGCCGATGGATAGTTTTACTTTCGTCGATTCTGTGGTTTTATTGGTTCAAACCTTTTGCTTTGCGATGATTTGTTTTTCGCTATCGGAATGTTTTTGACAAATAGTAGGACTTCTAGTCTTGAGCGACACCACCGTTTCGGAGGCCTTGTTGTTTGTCTCCGACACTACGGAGATACTTAGTTTAAAACTCACCGATCCGTAGTCCTTAGTTCTTTCGATCGATGATGATTTTCTATTGTCGCAGAAGCCATAGTCAGTCTGTCTCCCGCTATTGCGGCTGTGTAGTACACTATCTCTCTGACATTTAGTTGGTTTATCTGCCGACGCATTACTAGTTAGTTCTCTGAGCCTCCGGTCGTCGATGTTTTTAGTTGGTCGCGGAGCCCATATTTTGTCCGTCGCTCGCCGTTGTGGCTCCTCATTGAACTAGTCATCCGATGCTATAGTGCTTCCACAAGCCAAAGTGGATTATTTGCTCGATGCTTATCGTTTTTTGTTTCTGACTGCCAATAGGGTTTTTCTCGCCGTTTTTGTGAGCTTTTACCATATTTCATAGGCGACGGAGGTTTCTGTTTTTTTGTCAAGTTAGGGATTTCACGATGAGGACACAGTACAAGGCCTCACATTTGATGATTAGTTTTATTGATAGTATGGTTTACATTTTATTGAAAAGTTAGATGATCTTGAATTCAGTCTGGATTAATGATGAGTTTTCGTTTTAATTGTAGACGGACTTAGAGGATTTTTCAGACTCAGTTTGATGATTGCTGCTGCAAAGAAGACATATCTAAAAGATGAGCAGAAGGTGATTGTTGCTCCAAAGAAGATATTTCTAGAAGACAAAATAGAAGAAAGGAGGCAACAAGGAAGGAAGAGAAAGAAAATGAAGAAGTAGAGATGAAGAAAGCGAAAAATAAAGTGAGGATCTAAGATCTTAGCAGATCGATAGTAGCAAAGGCCCAGGATTGGGAAAAGTTCATCAGCGACCAAGCTGGTACCTCTTTATAAAAGTGCTATTAAATTTTAACTTAATGTAATAAATTGTACAACACTCACTAAAAGACAAAATTGTGGGATTGAACGGTTGGGGAAGCCCAAAGGTCACCGAGCGGGGGGCAGCCCAAAGGTTTTGCGGTTTTGTATAAATATAGTAGAGTTATATGTAAGAAGGACTTTTTCCCAAATATATTTGTGAGTATGTTGTAAGAAGAACCATTTCCTTTTGCAATAAAGAATTACAAGTTTCCTGTTGGAGAAAGCTTGGTGGAATTTTTGAAATGCTGTGCTATGGATCTATTGAATGTGAACTATTTCATTTTCAGATTATGTCCATTAACTATGAGATTGTTCTAACTCTTTGAACCTATGTTCTTCTTATGAATGCACTCTAGTTTATTCTATGAGTTTTCCACTGTGAGTAATGAAGGCTTTTCATAAACAATGAGCTATCTTGTTGTTCATTTATCTATTAATGTTCATGTGTTTTGAAATAAGGAACAACTATCCATGATTTTTCTTAATGCATGCGTAGAAATACATTACTCATTGATAAATGATAATCTTTCTCCCTAGGGATAGGTTAGATAGTTAGTTTTAGTTTCTTTCTGTGTGTGATTTAGATGTGAGAGAGTTAAGACGAGAGGTAAGAACCTGTGCATCACATTGTGACCGCTCCTCATATTCTCTATCGATATGCATTTTTAGATAGGCACTTGCACATCATACTTAAATTCAAAAAACTAAAATATACACGGTGGACCAGGCTGTAACTGGTAAAACCTTTATTTTGTTACTTGACCTACGGTAGCCGGACCGTAAACCGGATGGATTCCCCATACCAAACAGTAATGGGCTAGTTGGGAACGTTTACTGGGGAGAATCCCTAACTGTTGTTACCTGCGAATTTCCAGGCCTCAACAGTTTTTGGCACTAGAAGGAGGGAAGCCATTGCATGGATGGCCAAGGAAACCCATTTTCGCAAGATTATTCCACCGGTGACAGTTCTGAAAGCATTTTGTTTCCCAATCCAACTCCGGAATAAGAGGGTAAAGAGCATCTGTATTCTGTCGATAATGAAGTAGTCAATGATATGAAAATATTTACTAGGGAATATGCAAAGAAGATTGGAGGATTACCAATTATTCCTGTCTTACACAGAAGAGAATATCAGAAAAGAGATCGCCCTCAATTAGAAGATTTTGTATTGGTAGAATACCTTAAAGAACTGGTAGAAGCAACCCTACAAGAAGTTGATCAACCTTTGAATCAGTTGGGCCCAGATACACCTTACTGTTCACCTGTTCATACCCCTGTTCCCTCACCACCTTATTCTCCACCCAGAATCATGGCTCATGCAAATGCAAACCAACCAAATCCACCACCTTCTTGGAAGGCTAGGTCACCTTTAAACCTGGCACCTCCTTTGCATGATTTGCCTCAAGCTTTTGAGAAAATGTTGCCTAAGTTTGACCCAAGTGAAAATATTTTGGTAGATGATCATTTGCAAATATTCTACTTGGCTATAGAAGGACTACGGGCTAGAGAACATGAAGATGTAGTCTATAGATTGTTTCCACATACCCTGAAAGGAGTAGCAGCTTCATCGTATTTTGCTTTGCCTGCAAATTCAATCACATACTGGGACACATTTGAAAGAATATTTAGGAGTAAATATGCTGTCCAAAAAACCCATGCAGCTCTAATGAAAGGGTTATGCGCTTTAAAGAAAGAAAGAAAAGAAAAAGTGCATAGTTTCACTCAAAGGTTTGCTGCTTATCTTAAAAAAAATTCTGCAGCTAATAAGCCCTCTGATAAAGTTCTGATCGAATACTATACTTCAGCTCTAGGGCCTGAATTGGCCATGTTTTCCAAGATGTCAGTCAAGCCTACATTGTCGGAAACTTATGAAGAAACTGAGAGGGTAGAGGTTGAGAAAGAGAGCATAGAAGATTATCTTGAGTAGTCGGGAGAAGAAATGTTTGGTAAAAAGGATTTATTACTGACTAAGCCTAAGGATGAGCAATCACACAACTTTGAAGGAATGTTAAAAATGATGCAGAATCTATCATAACAAAGAGATAGATTTGGAAAAAGAAAAGGAGGCTCATAAGGCATACAATCCTTACTATAAAATGAGAGAAGACAACAATCAATCTAAACCTCCTCCACACAGTTCTCCATCAATGAATTTAATTGAGGTAGGTATGGATAATGTTTGCACCTTTCATCAGCAGCCTCATTCTGAGAAAAATTGTCCCCAATGGATAAATTCGATGACATTAGTAATGAATTAGCTATTGGACTTCAAACTAACAAAAGATGATGAGCAGCAAGAAAAAAATAATCAACCCATAGAAAAACAAGAAGTGGATGCTTTAGTTTTATGGGATTGTGTCTCACTATTTGATACAGAAGAGGAAGAAACATTAGAAACAAATGTGACAACCCGAAGTCAGAGGTTGTTAAAAGAAGACAATTCCATACTTCCAAAAATTAAGAGACTTAAGGAAAATATGAAGAAAATCCAGAAGAACAATACAACTGATAAGATACCTGAGTTTACCATTACAAGCCAAGATCCTAAGAGAATTAACATGCTTGTTAATCCTATTGAGGACAAGGTTGATAATGTAAAGAAGAATCTCAAAACACCTTAGATAGGGTATGATATTGTGGAGTACATTAAAAGGGCTAAGGAAAATATCTCAATATTTGAAATGTGCAATTTACCTCAGTAGAAAGAAAAATTGTTAAAAGCACTTGAAGTACCAGAGGAAAAGCTTCCCATTGGCAAGCAACTTGAAGAAGAAGAAATTGGTGAAGCAAGTGTGGGAGGTAAGTCTAAGTACAAAACTCTACCATTTCTCCTAACTTTTGAGATTTTCAACCATAACATGCACAACTGTTTAGTAGACTCAGGGGCATCAGTAAATGTTATGCCACTTTCAGTCTGCAAGAAGATAAATGGACAACCTAAACCATCTACTTGGCAGGTTATTCAGTTAGACAGAATAGCTGTGAAGGTAATTGGGGAAATGGAAGATGTTCTGATTCACTTATCTTCAAATGAAAAGGTATGTCAGTTCATCGATATTGTAGTAGTAGACATACCTGATGCTTATGGAATTTTTTTGAGTTGGGATTGGTCAGCAAAGATAGATGGATATTTTCCATCAGATTGGTCACATTTGTGGTTGCCTCATAAGAGAA
>LPNX010432120.1:209844-222870 GCA_001517045.1 Pseudotsuga menziesii | reverse complement strand
CCCCACATGAAGCACAATGTTACTCAGTTGGAGGGTAAGAATGAACCAGTGAATTCTGTATTGGGAAATTACTTCATTGAACTAGAACTGGGAAATTACCAAGCTGAAGAAGCCAGTATTACACCAGACACCCAACCCAATCTCCTTCAATTTTCACGGGCTGATAAATTTGATTGTAAAATAGTAGACTTAGTTTCAGATGTAGTTTTTGATTCAAGTACAATAGAAGTAGATAGTTTTTGGACACTTTTTTTTTATGGATCTAAAACATTGGAAGGATCAGGAGCTGGCTGTGTCCTGATTGATCCAAAGAAAAATAAACATTTTCTTTCATGTAGATTAGAGTTTGAATGTACCAATAATACAACAGAATATGAAGCATTAGTTCAGGGACTAAGAAAAGCAATTGAATTAAAAGTAGAAAATCTGAAAGTGTATGGGGATTCTGAAATAATTGTAAAGCAAATTCGAAATCAGATACATTGCATTTCACCTCATTTAAAATCTTACTACAATGAAGTGTGGGATTTGCTTAAAATTTTTATGCATTTAATATTGTGTCCATTCCTAGACTAAAGAATGCAGCAACCGACTTGTTAGCTACCTCAACTGCAAGGCTTGTACCTTCTAATAATAGATGTTCTATTGAATTACTTTTCAGGCCTTTGGTTCTAGACATGGTCACCAATTTACGAGTTTTTGATGATGATCAACAAATCCTAGAATGTTTGACGAATGATGAGACTTTCAAAGGGGAAATTATCGATGATGAAGAACACCACGTTGAATTAAAATTCGACAAATTTATTCCTAAAGGAGTTAGGACCTTAGAGAGAATGTTTGATTTAGACAACAAATTCAGAAGGCCAGTAAATGTCAAGACTCACAGCTCGTCCTTACAATTCGAGCTGATAAATTTGGGAACTGAAGTTGAACCCAGATATGTAAATTTGGGAAAGTGTTTTTCTCCGGGAGAAAGAAATAAGTTCATTAGTTTGTTCAAACAATACAAAGATGTGTTTGCCTGGACATATGAAGAGCTTAAAACATATGACACAAGGATTATACAACATGTCATCCCTATTAGAGCTGGAGTCAAGCCTTATCAACAGCTTTTGAGGAAGATGCATCCAAAGATGGAACCTTTGATTTAGAGTGAAGTGAAAAAGTTGTTGGATGCTAAAATTATATTCAAAGTCAGACATTCAAAACGGGTTTTGAATTTGGTGCCAGTGAGGAAGAAATTTGTAGAAATCAGGTTATGTGTAGATTTCATAAACCTCAATCGTGCTTCGGATAAAGATAACTATCCAGTCCCACCCATGGAACAAATATTGCAGATGGTTTCAGGTTCTAAATTATTCTCATTGTTAGATGGATTCTCTGGCTATAATCAAGTATTAGTAGCAGAAGAGGGTAGACTTAAAACTACATTCAGAACAAAGTGGGGAAATTTTGCTTACAGAAGAATGCCCTTTGGACTCATCAATGCTGGAGCTACTTTCCAGAGGGCCATGGACATAGCTTTTCGTGGTCTGATTGCTTGTAGTGTTGTGGTGTATCTCGATGATGTCACGATATTTTCAAAGAAGAGAGAATAACATGCATTCCATCTGAAACAAATTTTCGAGCACTGTCGAAAATATGGGATCTCACTGAATCCTAGGAAATGTGTGTTTGCAGTTATAGAAGGAAAGCTACTGGGTCACGTTGTTTCTAAAAAAGGGATATCCATAGACCCAGAAAGGATTAAGGCCATAGATTAGATCCATTTACCCCATAACAAAAAAGGTATGCAATCATTCATGGGGGAGATTAATTTTGTGCGAAGGTTTGTACCAGATTTTGCTCAAATTGTTAAACCTTTGCAGCAAATAGTGAAACAAAGTGTACAATTCAAGTAGACTGATGTGGAGAAGAATGCATTCAGTAAAATAAAGACATCTATTGCTCATGCACCATCTCTCAAAATTCCAAACTTCGAAAAATATTTTATTTTGTACACTTTCGCATCTGACGATTCATTGGCAGCGGTGCTTACATAGAGGAAGATGTGGGAGATGAGTACCCCATATCTTTTATGAGCACTGGTGTGTAGGGGGGTGAATTGAATTACCCAGCTGTGGATAAACAAGCTTATGCAGTCTTCAAAGCGGTAAAACAATTCAAAGCTGTAAAACAATTCAGGCCATACATACTTAAGAGCCATACTAAGGTAGTAGTTCCACACCCAGCTGTAAGGTCTCTTTTTGTACAAAAGGATTAGGAGAAAGAAGAGGCAACTGGGTAACAACTTTACAAGAATATGATCTCGAATTCAAACCAACATCTATAGTAAAGGGGCAGGGATTGTGCAAACTAATGGCTGAAGGTAAAGACAATGAAGAAAACAATTGGGATGGTGAGGCTGAGTTACATATGATAGATGTATGTCCTCTTTTCACAGCTCCAGATTCCTGGTACCGAGACCTTGTTCATTACCTTCAGGAAGGATTGTTGCCAAAACATTGGAATTCCAAACAATGAAGAGCATTGCGCCTTAAATCAGCTTCTTATCAGATCATGGATGGAATATTATTCAGAAAGAATTATGATGGAGTTTTTCTCAGATGCTTAGAGAAAGAAGATGCAAAGAAGGTCATAACAGAGTTACATGATGGGCCTGCTAGAGGTCATTTTTCCGGAGATACGACAGCCCATAATATTCTCAGAGGGGGATACTATTGGCCCACACTAATCAAGGATGTGCATTCCCATGTTAGAAAGTGTGATATTTGCCAGAGGTGTGGGGAAGACAAGCCAAAGCAGCAGGATCATTGAATTCTGTGATGATAACATAACCATTCGAGCAATGGGGATTGATATCATTGGACAGATAAAACCAAATTCTTGCTTGCAACACAAATACATTTTGACGGCAACTGACTACTTCACTAGATGTGTCGAGGCCATTCTGTTACATAAAGTGAATGAAGATGCGGTCATGGATTTCTTGCAAGATCATATTATGACCAGGTTTGGGGTTCCAATTTCCCTAGTTTTTGGTAATGCTACTTATTTTCTTCTATTAGATTAACTGCATTTGTTCATGAAAGAGGAATCAAGTTGCATTATTCTGCAAACTATTACCCACAAGGAAATGGTTTGGCAGAATCTACAAACAAGAATTTGATTAGGATCTTAAATAAAAATGTGATAGAAAACCAGAGAAGTTGGAATTTAGAATTATCGAATGCTCTTTGGGCTGATAGAGTCACACCCAAGAATTCCTTAGGTGTGTCACTGTATACCCTCGTTTATGGAAAAGAAGCTATTCTTCCTCCCAACATTATGCTACCATCTTCCATAATAGCTCAAGAGTCTAGAGGTACAGATAATGAAATCCTACAGATTAGAATCTATAATCTTTTGAAGGAATAAGAGTCTAGATCCAAAGCTAGAGAACAATTTAAGCATCAACAGGAAGTAGTGAAACGATGGTTTGATCAGCATAAAGCTGGAAAAAAGGAATTTGAAGTGGGAGATGTGGTTCTTAAGTGGTATCACCTGCATGATGAAAAGGGGAAGAACACGAAGTTTCAACAATTATGGGTAGGCCCTTTTCAGATTGCAGCAAAGCTTGGCCCCTCAACCTACAAGTTGCAAGATTTACAAGGGTGGGAAGAGAACTTACCAGTTAATGTTTTAGTTCTCAAACCTTATTTTTCCTGATTTTTGTTTTTATTTTGTACATAAATAAACTCATTTGGTTGTTTATTTTTGATTTATTTTATTTCTGTTTGTTTTAGTTAGATTTTGATTGATTTAAATAAAAAAAGCAAACTTTTGGTTGCATGGAGAGCATTAGAATTCTGGATTAACTAAAATCCTTGATTATAAGACTGTGTATATTGATTTATCTGAAAGAATTCTTCTAGTTTAGCAGTTTTCCTAAATGGATATGAACACATTGAAGTCCTACTTAATCCTTATAAAATAACTTAGGATTGAAAGGTCTGGAAAACTATTTCGGGGCTCCATCCATCTCACATTTAAAAATGTCTTAGGGGGTGACAGCAAAAGACCCATGGAAAGGAAGCAGGGTAAACAGTATATTATATATAAATGATCCCATGCAAAGAATTTAAAGCCAAAAGAAAAATAAGAGTCAATAATATCCTAAGAAAGCAATATGTATCAAAACGCAGTACTGAACCAAATGAGTACAAAATTGCTAAAGTTCTTCTCCGTCCGTGAGCTTAAAATTAAATACATCTCTCACAAAAAAGTACACTATGGATAGAGGAGCCTAAATAAAAATTCAGAAAGAAAGGCATGTAGGAGGACTCAAAAAGGACAAAAATGTCCAAAAGCACAAAAGTGCAAAATGGCATGGGAATGAGGAACAACGAATATTTCTGTTTACCATATGTTACAATCCTGTGGTGTCCAATCTAGGAGCTATCCGGAGACAGAGGTAAAAAATGAAATTCATATTCTTGGCCTCAAAAGAGTTATCTTGACTTTGAAATCTTGGTTTCCATTTTCCTAAATTGGACTATAATCAATGATTAAAAGTACATACCCTTTCCATTTGAGAAATCCAGGCATATAGAAGAATTCAACATGTTGGTTTTATTGTCAAACAGTCTGTTACTTAAGGAAGAAATTGTCCAGAGATTTGGGTCCACCAGGTAGTCGCCAATTGTTGCAGCTGCAACTTTTTTTCCAAATTTTTAAAAAATTTGGACCCTCCTTTTAATTTTATCTTGCCTGGATTTATTTGGTTTCCTGAACTCTGTTTTTTCCCTCTACTATAAATTTGGATTGTTTGCAGTTGAATTGAGGTAGATTTCTTTCCTCCATTTCGAGAGTTGAATGATTACCTTCTGTCCAACTGATGCTTTTGACTGTGGAGTTTAAAGTTTGGATTTGAAAATGAGGGCCTTTTGATTTGAAAATTATTTTCTTTATCTCTATCGAAAGTCTATTTATCTGTGACTCGGGGCAGTAGTTCTCTACGCAGCCACCGTTGCGGAGGGTAAGTAATGAACGTCCCGATGGACAGTTTTTATTTTCGCCGATGCGCTTTTATCTAAATTTTTTTTGGACTATCGGTGATTTTTCTTTATCACGGCCGGGGCATTAGCCTTCTATATCACCACCATTTCGGAGGACAAATAGAGAATGGGCCGATGGATAGTTTTACTTTTGCCGATTCCATGGTTTTATTGGTTCAAACCTTTTGCTTTGTGATGATTTTTTTTTCGCTATCAGAATGTTTTTGACAAATAGTCAAAGTTCTAGTCTCGAGTGACGCTGCCATTTTGGGGGCCTTGTTGTTTGTCTCAATGACACTGTGGAGATACTTAGTTTAAAACTCGTCGATCTATAGTCCTTAGTTCTTCTGATCGCCGATGATTTTCTATTGTCACGGAAGCCATAGTCAGTTTGTCTCCTGCCGTTGCGGTTGTGTAGTACACTATCTCTTCGACGTTTAGTTGGTTTATCTGCCAACGCATTACTAGTTAGTCCTCTGATCCTTCGATCGCCGATGTTTTCAGTTGGTCGTGGAGCCCATAGTTTGTCCATCGCTCGCCATTGCGGCGGGCCTTAGTGAACTAGTCATCCGATGCTATGGTGCTTCCGCCCGCCGAAGTGGATTATTTGCTCGATGCTTGGTGTTTTTTGTTTCTGACTGCCGATAGGGTTTTTACCGCCGTTTTTGTGAGCTTTTACCATATTTCATGGGCGACGGAGGTTTCTGTTTTTTTGTCAAGTTAGGGATTTCGCGATGAGAACACAGTACAGGGCCTCACATTTGATGATTATTTTTATTGATAGTATGGTTTACAATTTATTGAAAAGTTCGATGATATTGAATGCAGTCTGGATTAATGATGAGTTTTCGTTTTAATTGCAGACGGACTTAGAGGATTTTTTAGACTCAGTTTGATGATTGCTGCTGCAAAGAAGATATATCTAAAAGATAAGCAGAAGGTGATTACTCCTCCAAAGAAGATATGTCTAGAAGACAAAGCAGAATAAAGAAGGCAACAAGGAAGGAAGAGAAATAAAATGAAGAAGCAGAGATGAAGAAAGTGAAAAAGAAAGTGAGGATCTGAGATCTCAACAGATCAATAGCAGCAGAGGCCCAGGCTTGGGAAAAGTTCATCAGCTACCAAGTTGGTCCCTCTTTATAAAAGTGCTATTAAATTTTAATTTAATGTAACGTATTGTACAACACTCACTAAAAGACAAAATTGTGGGATTGAACGGTTGGGGGAGCCCAAAGGTCACAGGGGGGGCAGCCCAAAGGTTTTGCGGTTTTGTATAAATATAGTAGAGTTAGATGTAAGAAGGAATTTTTCCGAGATAGATTTGTGAGAGTATGTTGTAAGAAGAACTATTTCCTTTTGCAATAAAGAATTACAAGTTTCTTGTTGGAGAAAGCTTGGTGGAATTTTTCAAATGCTGTGCTATGGATCTGTTGAATGTGAACTATTTCGTTTTCAGCTTATGTCCATTAACTGTGAGATCGTTCTAACTCTTTGAACCTATGTTCTTGTTATGAATGCACTCTAGTTTATTCTATGAAATTTCCACTGTGAGTAATGAAGGATTTTCATAAACAATGAGCTATCTTATTGTTCATTTATCTATTAATGTTCATGTGTTTTGAAATAAGTAACAACTATCTGTGATTTTTCTTAATGCATGCACATAAATACATTACTCATTGATAAATGATAATCTTTCTCCCTAGGGATAGGTTAGATAGTTAGTTTTAGTTTCTTGTTGTGTGTGATTTAGATGTGAGAGTGTTAAGACGAGAGGTAAGAACCTGCGCATCACATTGTGACCGCTCCTCATATTCTCTATCGATATGCATTTTTAGATAGGCACTTGCACATCATACTTAAATTCAAAAAACTAAAATATACACGGTGGACCGGGCCGTAACCGGTAAAACCTTTATTTTGTTACTTGACCTACGGTAGCCGGACTATAAACCAAAGGAATTCCCCATACCAAACAATAACGGGCTAGTTGGGAACATTTACTAGGGAGAATCCCTAACTGTTGTTACCTGCGAATTTCCAGGCCTCAACACACCGACATCATCTAGAGAGTTTATCCATAGCATATTGTGTAGAAGGATAGAAGGTTGCACATTTTATCAAAGGCCTTACGTAGATGGGACATGCCCAAGGTGTGGTGGAATGACATTTTTGGACAAATGCATACATGTCACCGATGAGCATGAACTTGGGAGACAAGAAGTGAACTTGTAGTCATTCAAATATGTCACATATGATATTAGTGGAGGGAATGAGAGGAAAAAAATACAATTGGTCACCTCTCAGGTTGGCAACAAGTTTCTGAATAGTATTTTTTCCTATTGATATCTATTGCTACTTCATATATGTAACAGCCTATTGATCTGTACATCTTTATTGTTGATCTACCAGGTACTAGTATGCAACTTCATGGAGGAATTCTTTGAAAAGACACAACAATATGTAAAGCATGTACATGTGGCTCGTTGGCAAGATGAGCAGTTTATAGCGTACAGGGATACATTTCCTATTGGAACTATATTATCAATGGTTGATTTTGCGGAAAACTACACTCTTCAATCACAAAACGAGATTCAGAGTCAATATTATCACTCAGATCAGGTCAGCATAATGGTCCATATCACCTATAGACATGGGGCAGATAGTACTGAAGAGAACATGGTTATATTGAAGGAGTATCACTTTTACATAAGTGATGACAGGTGTCATGACTTGGATTTTGTACAACATAACTTTCAATTGTTCTATAAACACTTGGAGGATAACAATATATAGATGGAACAACATTGGATTTGGTCTGATGGTTGTGCGGGGCAATTCAAAAATTCCCGTGTCTTCCAATGGCTGTGTATTCTCCACAAGAGGCACAAGGTGCCGCATATTTGGAACTATTTTGAGACTGGACATGAAAAAGGGGAACATGATGGAGCAGGTGCATGCATCAAGACTGCATTACGTAGGCAAGAGATGAAATTCACAACTATTTCGCTCATCCGGGATGCAAAGACCATTGTTCCATGGTGTTCTTTAATGATGGGGCAGGGAGCTAGAAGGCAAGAAGACCAATCATCTCAAAAAGCACATGTACATAGATATTTTTGGGAGGTGGTCGATGTAGATCGATCACACCTATATGAGTGCAAGACCGTCCATGGAACTCGTGCATTCCATTCAGTTAGGATGTCAGACAATGCTATAGTTGAAATGTGGACAAGAAAACTCTCTTGTTTTTGTTATCCATGTAGCAATGGTGAATGGGAAAACTGTGAATCCACAGAATGGGTTGACAGTTGGGATCGTGTATCACTCACCATTGGCCAACAAATAACTTCAGAATTATCCCAGTTGGAGGAAGACCAATTGAGTATTTCACATGACTATGACCACATTTCAAATCTTATACAACCAAGTTCAACTATTATGTTGATCACTTTGAAATGTTTGACGACTAGTTGTGTTTAGTTGGTTGACTCCTAGGTCTGCACTTTATTTTATGCAGGGCACATATACGCAGTGGTTTCCCTGAGAGACAATGAATGGCACACTGACTACTGGCTGGCACGTTGCTTGGATGGGAAGCAGAACCTCATTGTATCATTAAGCGACTCCGAGCGCAATGATTTTCCAATTGGGTCAATGGTTATCAAAGGGGAATATTTGACACAGGTTTCCCATGCACGAAAGAAAAAAGGTTATGTATTTGAAGATTATAGACCAAGTCAAATTGTATACCATTATACAAACTTAGTTATTGGCACAAAGCTCAAGCTGCAAACAATGCCAAACAAGAACTCATCAAAGTCACGATACTTGTTTCCTTACTCCGAGCACGAGAGGCTAAAGGATACCGTTGCTATTAGAGATGATCCCGATGGTCTAGTTGAATGACCACATGTAGGTAGTCAAGTATGTGGTAGTTAGATATTTTGGTTTCATGGTCTCATTGATTATTTGCAGTTTGATACATTAAGTGCTTGATATATTGATAAATTCAATAGACTTCTACAATGGATTTGTTGTATTATATTGATACTTACATGACTCATGCCTTATAGCCCAAGACCATTACCTACCACTCTATCTGGGATATGTCTATTGAATTTTCCTTGAATCTCAAAGTTGATCCTATAAGGACATCTCCTTGAAAGCAATAATTATCTCCTTCACTCCGATAATTTGTTTCTCCCGGGTAGGGACTCAACAAGTGCCCCCGAAAGCTTGTAGGAGGTGGGATTCAACGTGTGATAGAATGATGGTTGTTGCTTGGATCAATGAACCATCGGATCTGTTGGATTCAATACATTAGGATAGTGCTAGGGAGGCCCTCTAATTTGGTTCCATGGATAAGAGACCATTTTTTTGGTCAATTTTGGAAACTAGGGTTTTGCTCAGTAAGTGAATGTGAAATATTTGCACATGGGGGTCAAATTCCCATATTGCTCGACCGTGAAGGTTTGGATAGCATTCCCACATAACACATGCCTAAACACACTTGCACAAACCACTAGAAGCTCTTTTTAATGCACGGTTTTCATTCTATGCCTCGGGTAGGGATTCAACAGGTGTCCCTGAAAGCTTGTAGGAGGTGGGATTCAACGTGCCATAGAATCATGAATGTTTCTCGGATCGAAGAACCGCCAGCTCCGTTGGATTCAGGACATTAGGATAGTGCTAGGGTGGCCCTCTAATATGGTTCCATGGACAAGAGACCATTTTTTGGTCAATTTTGGAAACTAGGGTTTTGCTTAGTAAGTGAATGTGAAATATTTGCACATGGGGGTCAAATTCGCATATTGCTCGACCGTGAAGGTGTGGCTAGAATTCCCACATAACACATGCCTAAAAATTCTTGCAACAACCACCGAAAGCCATTTTTGATGCATGATTTTCATTCTATGCCCTAGGTAGGGATTCAACAGGTTTCCGTGAAAGCTTGTAGGAGGTGGGATTCAACGTGCCATAGAATCATGACCATTGCTTGGATCGATGAACCGTTGGCTCCATTGGATTCAGGACATTAGGATAGTGCTAGGGTGGCCCTCTAATCTAGTTCCATGGATAAGATACCAATTTTTTGGTCAATTTTGGAAACTAGGGTTTTGCTTAGTAAGTGAATGTGAAATATTTGCACATGGGGGTCAAATCCACATATTGCTTGACCGTGAAGGTGTGGATAGCATTCCCACATAATACATGCCTAAAAATGCTTGTATGACCCACCAAAATCCCTTTTTGATGCACGATTTTCATTCTATGCCCCGGGTAGGTATTCAACAGGTGTCCCTGAAAGCCTGTAGGAGGTGGGATTCAACGTGCCATAGAATCATGACCGTTGCTCGAATCAATGAACTGTCAGTTTCGTTGGATTTGGGACATCGGGATAGTGCTAGGGTGGCCCTCTAATTTGGTTCCATGGCTAAGAGACCATTTTTTGGTTAATTTTGGAAACTAGGGTTTTGCTTAGTAAGTGAATGTGAAATATTTGCACATGGGGGTCAAATTCGCATATTGCTCGACCGTGAAGGTGTGGCTAGCGTTCTCACATAACACATGCCTAAACACGCTTGCAAAAACCACCAGAATCCCTTTTTGATGCACGGTTTTCATTCTATGCCCAGGGTAGGGATTCAACAGGTGTCCCTGAAAGCCTTTAGGAGGTGGGATTCAACATGCCATATAATCATGACCGTTGCTCAGATCGACGAACTCTTAGCTCCGTTGGATTTAGGACATTGAGATAGTGCTAGGGTGGCCCTCTAATCTAGTTCCATGGGCAAGAGACCATTTTTTGGTAAATTTTGGAAACTAGGGTTTTGCTTAGCAAGTGAATGTGAAATATTTGCACATGGGGGTCAAATTCGCATATTGCTCAACCATGAAGGTGTGGCTAGCGTTCCCACATAATACATGCCTAAAAAAACTTGTACAACCCACCGAAAGTCCTTTTTGATGCATGGTTTTCATTCTATGCCCCGGGTAGGGATTCAATAGGTGTCCCTGAAAGCCTGTAGGAGGTGGGATTCAACGTGCCATAGAATCATGACCATTGCTCAGATCGATGAACCGTCGGCTCTGTTGGATTCAACACATCGATATAGTGCTAGGGTGGCCCTCTAATCCGGTTCTGTGGATAAGAGAGCATTTTTTTGGTCAATTTTGGAAACTAGGGTTTTGCTTAGTAAGTGAATGTGAAATATTTGCACATGGGGGTGAAATTCACATATTGCTCGACCGTGAAGGTGTGGCTAGCGTTCCCACATAACACATGCCTAAAAATTCTTACATGAACCATTGAAAGCCCTTTTTGATGCACGGTTTTCATTCTATGCCTCGGGTAGGGATTCAACAGGTGTCCCTGAAAGCCTGTAAGAGGTGGGATTCAACGTGTCATAGAATCGTGACCGTTGCTCGGATCGACAAACCGTTAGCTCTGCTGGATTCAGGACATCGCGATAGTGCTAGGGTGGCCCTCTAATCTATGTCCATAGACAAGGGATCATTTTTTGGTCAATTTTGGAAACTAGGGTTTTGCTCAGTAAGTGAATGTCCAATTTCTGCATATAGGGGTCGGCTTTGCAAATTCTTGGACTGTGAACATGTGGCTAGCGTTCCCACATGGAACCTGCCTAAACACACTTGCAAGACCCACTAGAAGTCCTTTTTGATGCCCAATTTCCACTCTATGCCCCAGTTAGGGATTCAACGGGTGTCCCTAAAATCCTGTAGGAGGTGGGATTCAACGTTCCATAGATTGATGACCATTGCTCGGATCAATGAACCATCGGATCCATTGGATTCAAAACATCGGGATAGTACTTGTTGGAGACATTTACCATCATACACACTCTTCAGTCAAATTGGCCTAGTTAAACCACTATCCTAAGTTTAATTGACATCAAGGAGCATTAATTACCATCATCCCAGTCACTCCCACGCCTACCTACAGTCAAGGAGGCTAACTTAGCCTTTTCTACAGTCAAGGAGGCTAACTGGAGCACTCCAGGGGTGATCTGGTTGACATTCATGCACCTAATTGCTAACTGGGGGTTACTTTCAGTTCAACCAATCAGTTACAGTCAATTAAGGCGCCTCCATGCATTAAATATATTATTTAATCATTATTTATTGATTATTTATTATTATTTAATGAACTGGAGTGAAATAGGCGCCTTCACCAACTTTTGATGGTCAGTTCAGCTTCAGTTAACCTCATCAAGGTTTATTGGAGTCATGCAGTACTAGCACTTGATGGTTGGTTGCTATGACATGTTTTTGATCTCCTTCAGTTGAGATTAAGTCATTTATTGCACTCCAACTTCAGTTAGGATTGGTGAGTCAATTAAGGTTTTTTGTCAAGTGGTTAACTGAGTGGTATTGCATGGCAAAGAGTCAGTTAAGTTAGACTCATGCATGGGAATTCGAATTGTCCCTTAGTTATTCGAATTCTTCATTGAGTTAAGCTATGGCTCATGCATGGGAATTGTAATCCTTTATTGTTTATATAATATATAGAGAGGAAACCTATTTGATATTCCAATTATTTCCAATTCATGTGTAATTGTTAATAATTCTTTGATGAGATTGAATCTTAGTTCCTAGATCATGTGCAAGAATTAATATGGTATCAGAGCTACGGTAGGACAAAGATCAATTTCTCCATGAAATGTGAGCAATAGCTCAATTCTTTTATTTTTCCCTTTATGTTTTGATTTTCAGGTTTCTACAGGTGAAGCATTCGCTACAAGCAAATCCAGATGGCCTCCTTAGCAGCCTCCTCACTACCTATGTTGACTCCATACAATTTCCACACATGGAAACTCAAAATGGAACATCAGCTAAAAGGAAAAGGACTCCACAGAGTCACCATGGACACTGAACCGGAGCCTAGATCCGCCATAGAAAAATCAAGATTCTTCAACAAAAAGGATGAAGCCTTCGGTTTCTTATGCCTCTCTATTTCCGATTA
>LPNX010432120.1:120410-200125 GCA_001517045.1 Pseudotsuga menziesii | reverse complement strand
TTGGGCATGTAAATTACTTATGCAAAATTGCAATGTGCTTGACAAACTTTGCATATTTGTGGATTTTGGTATGGATTCACAAGGATCCTTGTGAATATGCAAATGGAAATAGTGAAATTCATTTGTTTTTTGAGTTAATTGGGGTTTTGGTTTCCATTGGGCATGGGAATTTTGGGTATGAATGTTGGTAAATAATCAAAATTATTTAAATTTTATGATTAAATTGGGGAATTGGTTTCAATTGGCCAATCACATTGGGGTTCTTGTTTCCATTGGCCAATTCCATTGGGGTTTTTGTTTCCATTGGCCATAATTTAATTTATTTTGGTTTAATTTTTCAATATAGGGAAAGTAAATTGATGAACAAAGAGAAAAAAACATGAAAAGAAATGAGGAAAATACCTCACAAATAGGATGTTTATCCAAAGGTGGAGATGGAGGGCTTTGGCACACCCAAAAACGTGTTCGCCCAGTTGATATTTGCTCCAAAGTTGTCTAATATCTGCGTGATGAGAAGAAAAGATGGCCTCGGCCTATTTTTAAAAAAAATAGGCTTTCTAAATCGCGCCTCTGTTTTAGTACACAAAATCGTGTGCGCGATTTTGTTCACTAAAACAGAGGCACGATTTGATTAAATAAAACGGAGGCGCGATTTGGTTTACTATCCTAATTGGCACGATTTTGTTCACTAAAACAGAGGCTCAATTTGATTAAATAAAATGGATGCGCGATTTGGTTTACTATCCTAATTGGCATGCCTGTTGGCAACCTTGGGACTAGGCTTGGCAAGTTCGGGATTGCTTCGGATGATTTCTTTTTTTTGGATCAAGAGTGATTGACTTCACTCCACCATTGCATCTAAACGGTCCCTCAACTTCTTGCACACACCCATAAGTCTTAAAACAATATTCAAAGAATTGGCACCCATGTCCTCTGAAAGAAATTTTGAAGCTGAGTTACATTTAGAAAATATCAGAGTTCACAAAATTACACTGGGGAAGGAATGGAAGTTGGTTAAAAGGTACTACAAGATAGCTCAACCACCTCAGCCATTTTCTGCAAGGAAGACATTAGTATCATCATATCAATATCCCAATGTTCAACAAGCTCCTCCTCAACCTCATAAATTTACACAAGCACCACCTGTGACACAACAGTATGCAAGACACATTTCTCCCCTTTCATTCATGCCATGTGGAAGTCCACTGCAACATGGAAACCCAATATACTCATAGCTATTGAAAATAATGAGCGACATTGGCATACGTCCATGATTTTCACCATCACCATATCAGTAGACAATGCATGGACAACACTCACCCGCTCAAGGAAATAAAAGAGGTGGAGGAAGGAAAAAGAATTGAAACACAATTTTGTGTAATAAATGTAATATTTAAATGTAAAAAGTAAACAGTAAAAAACTATAACTTTTATATTACAAGTCTAATAATAAAAAAACTGATTTTAGGTGCCTCAAAGGCCTATATAATGTATCTCAAATAGAGAGAAAATGGGTGGCAATTTTAGAACTAGAAATGTTCTTTCTGATTTTGTTGAGTCAGGTGTGACAGTTTTTTTTGTAAAGGCCTTTTCAGAGATTAATGAACTGAAATCTTGCAGAGAGTTTCTTCCATGTTTATCTTTTGTCTTTCTATTTTCCGTCTAAGAAGAGTCATGAGAACATTAATACAATGTGTACAATATTATTTCATATGAATGGAGCCTCATTGATACTATGTTTAGAATTAAATGTTGAATGTGATCTCAAAAGTTCAAAGTTCATTTGATTTTGTTGTCATGTTTAATATATCTTGTGGTTTCCTTGTTTATGGATATTTTTGTTCTGTATTGTATTCCTAAAATGTATTACCATTTAAAATCATAAATGTCTCATATTTACCCTCTCATATTGTAAATAATTACTAAATTTTCTCCAATACAGCTCAGTATATTTGGAACCTATCTTTCTTTAGGAATTTCACTTGTCGGTTCTTCCTATTTTGCAAGATTTGTTTTCAATCATTTCTCCTCATTACATTTCCTCTTTGTTATGACAAACTTCATGAAATTCCTTTTTCATCCATCTTTACACCTGTAGTTTTGTTCACAAACCTGTTAAATATTTAGAACATTCAGAAAAAAGACTCAAACCATAATTTCTATACCGATATAGCTCTAATATTGTTAAAATTTGATCCTCATCATGCCTGTGCTTGTCCTATTTTCAACATAATTCAAATCCAAGACTAACAATATCCTACTTAATCTCATGGATAGGATTCAAGTTGGTTGGATTGTTCTTGCTTCATCATGTTCCATCGATTGTGCTTTCTTTATATGGTATCTTCTTTTGGCAATTATTTTATGTGAATCCTATGCTCACATTTGAGATAACTATGTGCTAGTGTTAATGTCTCTAGTGGTGGAATTGGGAACTATTGTGCATTTTGGTTTCAACTACCACATAAATTGGGAATGGGAATATGGTAAATGTGACATATGAATTGTCACTACTAGGTGTTATAAGAATATAAATTTGCATTTATATTTTAATGTTTATAACCTGGAAGTCATTGTTGAGCTCGATAGTTTGTGCTATGAGTTCAATTTAGGTGACTCTTTGGTCAATCTATCCCACACTCATGGTGGGGATTCTCCATGCTTGAATCCCTTATTTTAGTTGTATTATTACCATGGAAATTCCAACAAGATGGATTATCTAGTCTTCCATCACATATTTCAGTATGTGATTCAAGATATTCAAAGGATGTGAGAATACATGAAAATTTTGTCAATCAAAATAGGACTTCTCTCATTTCCTTCTCTAACATAGTACATAACAATAAAAGTACAACCTATTATGAGCTAGAGTACATCATGTTGTAGAGATTTCAAATTCAAGATCTTGAGGTTGAATGTATAACTATTAATTCCACAATGCATACTATCCTCAAACGAAACTACTCAACATTTTCCAACCATAGGTATTATCTAGGCTCTAATCCAATGCTCACCAAAGCTGATGAAATAGTTTCACATATGTTCAAAGAAATGGAAATTGAGAATCCAAGGCCATATCAAGAGAATGGATATCCATTAGAAGCTGACAATCAACACTCCTTCCACTAATCTAATGTCATGATATGTACATCTCTTTTTGTTTTATGCATATGTTAGAAATTAGATAAATACTTGTAACAATATCTCAACTTTTATATAAAAGAAACTTTAGGACTAATATAGTTTCTTTTTGCATTTTTGAAGATTTAGTGAGTGTTGTGAGAACAAAGGCTTAAGTGTGGGAAATTATTTCTTCCCTTATAGGTTGCAAGAAAGGAAACATGTTAAGTGGGTGGCTAGTAAGTCGAATAAACAATGATGAATCTATTGAAGAAATAACAACACATCTAATGAATATTTGGTAAATAAAACTTTCATAAATGACATTAAAAACAACAAATAGATTATCTTCGACCAAATGTTTATTTCCAGTGGAAAAGATTGAATAGAATGGTGTCACCTAGGAGAATGTTCTTGTAAATGGTATCCAACACTCTGTTTGGGAGGGTCCTTTGATCTCTTTCAAATTGCTTACTAAGTAACTTGTAATGATGAAGAGAAAATACTTGCTTCTTGAGGAGGAAGCCAAGTGAGTTTAGAGTTCCAAATGATGTGAGAATTAGGATGAAAGATGACTCTCTCAAACTGATTCTTGCAACATAAATTTTCTCTTAATTTGTCCTTATGAAATGCATGCTCATGGATTCATTTTAAAGGCCAAATGGAGGTCCACAAACAACTAGTTATTCATGTGAATGCTCCCTTTCATGAAGTGCTCCAAGGTAAAATTATGGGGCTACTAAATTCCCAAGCATGTGAAAAGGCCAATTTGAATTTATTGGAGCCAAAATGTGGTTGCAAATATTCGAATGCACCATGGAAGTTAACCGTCCATGTGCTGGTATGACTGGACAAGTTTGGAGAAATTTTATACACGGTATCATGTGGTGTTCCTTTGACATACCAATGTATCATGTGGGTTTATTTTTATAAACGTGCATGGTTGTCCTAAAGTGTGATTTATCCCTTCCTTACATTGCTTCACATGTTGATTTTGTTGATGAAGAAGTCTTATGAGTTGCAAGTTATATGTCAATGATATCTTCTTGTAATAATTTCCAAAATGTGACATGTGTGCATGTTTTTTAGGTGATAACATATGCCCCTTAATGTATGAGGTTATTGGGGACTCCTATAGCCAAAATACATCATTGTTTCTTTCCATCATATTGATAATTTTATTACTTTTATAGCAAACGAGCAATTTTGAGAGTACAATGGTATCCCATGGGGGAGCACTGGTGATGACCAATGAAGCACTAAACTGATAGATGACACATAAAACATGATTTTATACAAATGAGGAAATGTATCCCTATGCTCATGATAATTTGGTTGAACTAAATTATAGTAAGAGGATACCAAAGGGTCTAATCTCTAAACTGTGGAAGTAGTGTCGAAGTTGGCCTCAACCCATTTCTACATAGATGCGATTTTTGTATTGGTAATGTGGCAATGGGTCTTGAGTGTGTTGGGGATTCTCTGCTTAGTAATTAGAAGGAAGGGTGAATTGTTGATTATTTTGAACAATGCACTAGGGTGGGGGACCCAAACAATTATGAAGGTGTTGTGTGGGAAACTTATAGTATCATATTTTAAAGTTTTCATTCATAATTGAGAATGTTGAAACCATATAATCATACAACTCCCTCTCATGTAAGGAAGGATTTGATGTTGAGCATAGGGGAGATTCCTAAGGAAAAGAGAAATGATATTTCTCCTTTCTCAGTCCAAATTTAACATTGTTTTATGGAGAGGTGACCAATCTACAATTATTGCTACCCTAATTCTCATAGTGGGTGTTGTTGAAGTTAATGAGAGCTAAGGCACATGGCAAGATGTTGAACTCATTGATGAGGACCAAGAACATATTGTAATTGATTATTATCATGACCTACATAAGGAATGATAGGATGGAAAGCATGAGGCTCATAACTTCCCTTGATCACAATACAAGTGGGAAACTGATTCTAGGAAACAATCTTCAAGAAGTGATGCAGGGTGAATCAAGGTCATGAAGGGCCGATGAATTAATCGTACTATAGACTGGGTATTAAGTGGTAATGTCAAACTAGGATGAGAAAGATGGGGCATATAATAGGGTGATAGAGATACTAATGAAGGTGTTGATAGTTGGACAATAAGTGACACAAGGTAACTACGTTATCAAGGGTTCTAGGGATATTGCTTCCCAAGGAATAGTTAAGGGTAATTGAAATTTTTCCTTCACTTTGAATGTGTTATGGGACTTCTTTTTACAAATGAGTAAAATAATAATGGTGATTGTTACAAACGAGAAGTTGGGTTCTCAATGAGTAAATACCACGTAGAGTGTTTCTACGAGGATGAGTTGGTGTCAACAATATTATAATATTTTGGTTGGGCCCCATTGTAGATATTCTCGATGGTTGGTGAGATGGATATGAATGCAAATGGTCTATTGATCATGGTGGGGATGAGAGGCCATTTGTGAATTGTAACCATAATGTGTTAGAGAATTCAAATGGGTGGTAAGAAAAAAGCATCAAGGAGAAGATATGTAGTGTCCTTTATGAGATGGTGAACGAGTTACCTAATCTTTAGAGTTAAGTGGGATGGGTGCCTAGATACAAGGGGTTTATAATGGTGTGCATACCCATGGTGGTAGAATGCTACAACCTGACAATGTCATCATATAATTAAAGGTGTGATGTGAATTTCCAAGAAGAAGAGAAGCTTACAAATATCAATGGAGTAACTAGATATAGGCAACGTATAGAAAGGTAATACAAGGACTATATACACGGTTAAGGAGATATACTTGCTAACGAAACAATGAACCGAGAGGTGGAAAATTGTCAAGTTTCATGGATGAGAACATTAAATCCTCTTCATTTGTTTCCATTTCATTTTTCCTTTAGGGTCCCTAGGTGGTTGTAGGGAACCCCCTAGTTTTTTCCATCTGGTTGTAGGAAATGTTACGAGGAAAATACAACAATTCCTTCGCTAGTCACACCACACGTTGTGTGAAATGTGAGGCCATGTCTCCATATGAAAACATTGTGCGGCATTACATGCTAATAGCTGCATGAATGTGTGGTTTTGTTTTGCATCTCCCATCATTGTGGCCATCTATTGAGTATGGTCGTTTCCTATGCTGGAGATGATTTCTTATATCCACATGTTTTATCCACGTAATCATTATTATTGAATATTCTCAAGTAGTAGTGTGTTTTTTAGTAAAATATCAGTTTGACCACATGATCTTGGGTCATAAAATCCAAATGAAAGTGTTGGTTTATTTGTCTTAGACATGTGCATGTATGCCATGTGGGTTATGTATCTTGTGGGTCACACAACTGCGTGACTATTTTGAAAAATGTCACATGGGTTTTTGTTTATTTTGATTGGTTTTTACATCAAATGAGTTAATTTTGAATATTAACAAAACCTTTTCTTGGTTGTTTTTGCAATACATATTGCAAACATGGTAATTCAGTGGCATGATTTCCATTTCAATTCCTTGCAGGATGAGGTGTCTTGATAGCCCTGGGTTGGGTAGCGCTTACAAGAAGCAAGATTGTTGAAGCGTTGAGATTAAAATATAATGAGATTCATAGATCATCTCAAGAAGTATTTGATAGGATTATGGAGATCATAGTTGGATTTATTTGTGGTATTAAAATGGTGCTCTATTGAAGAGGTAACATCCATAAATATGAAAGGAACAATACTCAATGGTGAAAAACCACTTATAGTGCCACTTACAGGGAGTCTGTCTAGAAACCAACCTGCTAGTAGACATACTCTTGAACAAAAAATGTATAATAATAAAGAAAGGCTAGTGATGATAACCCTTGTGGGTGCCACTAGGAAAGCATCTATTTGAAAACCAGGTCATCTAGTGAGTATATGCTTGAGAAAAAGTTGAAATGAAATAAATAAAGTGGAAATTTAGGGAAAGTTGAGTGAGTAATCATTGACACGTGGAATTTTAGATGATGAACCTTAACTATTACAAACTAGCAAAAATGAGAGCACTTAGATATCATGACAATTTATCATTGCGATTAAATGCAAAGTGATGAAGATTGCAATAGAGTAGCAAGTCAATATAAGTGATATTAACATCAACGATATGTAGAAGAAATACGATAAGTGGAGGAATCTACCATAGAAAGGAAGAATTGTTATCATAGACAAGGATGGATTTCTATCAAATATTGAAATATTAAAGAAAGAGGTGATAAAAGTGATGGAAAATTTGGCATAGAACTATGGGTTGAAAAACAAAAGAATGAGATAGTAAAATCAGGATTGACTAGTTGATAAGAAATAGTCAATAGGAAGTCAACTGCTCACATTGAAATTCAAAGATGCCCACATATACTACACCCAATGCATGAAATTAATGAACTACGTTGTTGAAGTGACCAATCCATTAAAATGATGAAATTGACTAGAAATAGAGACTGGGAAGGCGTGAAAATGATTTAAAATAAAGAAGTGAATACGATTAAGGATGAAATGGTAAGAATGGAGAGTAATTGAGTAGAGTATAGTGAGATGTTCACGCTCCCTAAAATCATGCCATTGAAGATGAGATGCACAAATTCACCCATTGAGACAACACCTAGATAAGAATAGTGGAGTCTAGAACAAATAAGTGGCATGCCAAATAAACTATGATTAGGCTAAAGGAAAATATGGGTGAAATTAGACAAGTAAATGGATGAAATTGATTGGTATAAGCATTGGAAAAATTACAAGAAGTGGGTTGTAATCAAAGGAAGATGGAGGGATGAAAAATTAATGTTATAGAAAGTGAAGATTTAGTTGTACTTGAGTGCCATTTAGATATCTATATTCATGGACTGAAGTGGGAATTATATAAGCTCATTATGAGTTACTACCACTAGGGTAAAACTTGGTTGGATGAGCTAATTGAAATTACCCCAAACTGATTCAACAAGTCACAAGGTTTCCAGACATGGGGGAGATAATTTCAAAGACAATCAAGCCCCTTGACTGTATTGAGAAGTTCAGTGGGGGTATAGCCACAAATAATTCAATTAGTTAAGTCAAATATGATCAAATAAAATTAAATTGCATTAAATTTTCCCTCAACTTGACCAACTCTAGTTGGGCATATGATGTAGTATCACATATTATGGAAACAATTGGAAACAATGTAGAGGAAGGGCTAGTGTATAACTAGATGGAGCACATTACCAACATCCTTAAATTTAACTATGAATAATTCTAGGAGACAAGTAAGGTGATAGGATACGCATCACTACTAATCCAAGTTTCCATTTCAAGGGTCATCTTGGCTAGGCCTTTACACTACCCAACACACCGAGCATGTGGAAATTCCAACGCTTTGCTTCATAATGGAAGGGAAGAACCAATGAATTGGCCCTCAATACATGTTTTCTAACCACATCATGTCATTGAATTTCACATTCCATAGATGTACAATGCCACAAAAAATCAATATGAATTTACCTCCACTAGCAGACATTCAACAAACCTTTGAATTCACAGAACTATGATATGCACAAAGAGTCACGGGAGAATAAATCATTGAGCTTCACTTTTATCCAAAAGCTAAGAAAATATTGTATAATTGTTGAGGCAATTTCGTACTTTCTACTTGATCCATGTAGTTTCTAAAGGGGAATGAAACATTTTATCATGTTATTGACTAGCATAGAACTTGAGAAGGAAAATGAAGTTACAATATTTACTATTCCATTTTTTGCAAGTGCAACAATTTCAACAAAATCTCCAATAAAGAATATAGTAGTGAAGAACTAAACCAAGAAGAAAGAGTACGTGGAAGTTGAGTTAGATAACTAGTTAACTAAGGATGACTTGGAATCATTCATTCAAGGGATGGACGAGTACGATTTTGAAGAACTATAATAGAAGAAGAAGCTAGAATAAGTAGTTTATTAGGTATTGATTACTTGGGAAGAAGGAAAGAGGAGGATGCCAAATTAAATTAGGTGTAGGAATCTATTGGGCCTAACATAATTTGGATAAATTAGGCAATTGGGTTGGTATGAACAAGGTCATACAATAAACAGGAAAAAGAGAGTGTGCCCACAAAGGTATGAGGAAATCCAACGAAGTGGCATAAAATAATTAAAGATAGTGGTTGATTTATTCAACCAAGAAGTTGGTTAGAGTTTTGCGTCCACTTAGTGGAACATGAGGTTCTGGGAACCAATATTAATATGTAAAGGGTAAGGTGGAATAGGTCATGGAAGAATTGCTAATGCTCCTTATAAGAAACTATTTGAACAACATTGTACTACTATTGTGTGGAAAGGATATTGCTTTTGTGATTAAGAGATTGATCTGCAAGCTATGTGTGTAGATTTTTGATGTATTGAAGAAGAAGAACGATATATTTGTAGGATATGTATGCATATCTATCCAAAATGTTTGATGTACAAGATCCATTACTAATCGAGCACTTATGTGTTTTTTTCCCATTTTGGGTTTCCACATTAAAATCCATGGTGTTTATTATGTATGCTGAATGTGTGTTGTGTGAATGTCATTTCTGAGTTGTGCGAAAGAGTTAAAATGATAATATTAATAATCTTTGTGTAATCTAACATATGGTGTTTCTATGCAATTAATATATATACACTATGATATATTATGGTAGTAATGGTGAATGTGATAAAGTTTTATTGAATGAATTGTTTTGTATATTAGTTCACACTTCCATTCATTACTGCAAAAGCATGGTTTCTAGAACTTGCATAGGTACTTCAAGTGAGACTTCACTTGCATGCAGGTGATGCCAAAAGGCCCGGTATCATGGGGTTTGGTTGTTTGTTGATTAGTGAACCAACTCTATCGAAGATTGAGCCAACAAACGGTACCATCGTCGAGACATGGATTTGAGACTGAGGGAGAGTGAGACCTAATCAATGAATTTCTGGAGACCAATGAAGGAAGAAATACAAGATTGGATAAACCAAAAGGGTTATGAATTTTCAAGGGAGCAGAACAAGAACCCTCGGATCAGTGAGCAACATTGGTTTCAAAAATACATTTACAAATAAAGACATGAATAGTTTTACTATTAATTCCCTATTATTTTGGCAGAATGGTTGTTGAGGTTAGTTGAATCAAACCCGAGATATCATGTGGATGGTCCAAGGAATTGGACCCCTGATCAAATATGGCTTATTAATAATGTAAGTAATCCTATATCGCATGCAGTATACTTTTTGTTGGACAGTATTTTCAAGGGTGTATGACAAAGTTCGTTGTAGATTATACTCAATCTTATAGTGTAGAAGAGAGAGTGTTCTTTAAAGGTTCCGGGGGAAGTAATTAAAATAATTATATACTTGGATTAATAAGCTATTTTGTGATAAAGGAACTATGATATTGGAATTAGATCAACCTAGAAGCTAAACATTTATGCGTGCAGTGGGGGGCTTGGGGGATGACAAAAAACCGAGCTCAATGAAAGTAGGAAAATGATGAATGAAGAAAGAATGAGATCAAGATACTAAGAAGAGAAGAATATGTTATAGTATAAGATATGGGACTGCTATGTGGATGACATAGATTCTGAAAAAATAGTAGGAAGAGGACTAGGAGGTAGAGAAGAAATACAGTGACTATCAAAAAAGAATTAACTATGCAAGTCCCCTTATCAAAGGATTTTCACACCTAGAGGAAGAAGTAAGGTAACCTAATACATTCGAAGAAGGTCATTATGTTCATATCAGGATTTGCATCAAACCCACGACCCCATGCACATCGCTCACAACAAAGGTAAGAAGTCCAAATCCAGTATTTCAAGTTAGTAATAATAGAAATTGTAGTCACAGTAGTGGTGGTAAACTAATTAGTTAGAATAGAAATGGTACTAGTAGTACTCATGATACAATGGCAGGGGTAGATCCTACTTTCAGGATTCCTGTACTCCAAGGGAAGAGGACAAATGATCCAGGTTAACATTTATTGTGTGTGAAGCAATATGGAAGGAAAAGAAAGTTATACATGATGATATTGATCCACCCAGTAGTTGGCATGTTTTTTTACTTTGACAGGTTCAGCATCGACTTCGACAAGTCCGAACCTGGACACAACCTTGATGGGTTTAGCATCTCAACATGCATCATCGAAACTAGCATCTCGACACAACTACAACATATTGTCTCTCTGTCTTTCAATCGTTTGTAACGGTTGAACTTTTGAACCATTCTAACTTCTTTGTAATTGAACATAACGGGTAGTCACCCAAGTGTCTCAGCATTCTATATAAGCATGTACACTATTGTAATATAGAAGAACGTAATAGAGCAGTAATACAACAACATAGATTGGTTTGAACTCTTGCATTTTGTTTGAGTGTATACTTTCTGTTTGCGTAGTGTCTCTACTGCTTTGATTATTTTAATATTATTCTGCCATAACAATGTTCGATTCATTCAATCGAATTGTTGTCTCCAACATGCGCCTGGGCACCCTGGTCATTGGTATCAGAGCATATTTAGATCTTAAGTTGTGTAGACACTTCTATCGAAGTTAACTGACTTATGCCTATTCAGACACATTCATAAACTCAGGAATCCAGGTAGACACTACCTTCGACTTCAGAGAAGATGGCCAAAGAAATAGACAATAGAAATGCAACTGACAAGACATATCAACTCATAGAGAAGGAACTAGCTCGCCAGAGAACCAAAATGTTCACCCATTTCAATGAGATTCTCATGTGATTTGCTTCAACATTTAGAGGATATTCAACGTGATATTGCTCCAAAATATAAGTCCATTCAAAGTGCAAATGAATATGGACATATCGAACCTTGAAGGAAATATTGACGTGGAATCTGTAGAAAATTGGGTACAACAAATAAAATCCTATTACTTTGCGAATCAAATCTCAGAAGCTGAAAATATTACGATTGCATCCTTAAATATGCCAACCTCTGTGCACTGCTGGTGGGAGAATTTATCGACAAAGATGGAGCGAGAAGGAGACCCCATAGACACATCAGAGAAATTTCTTGAGTACATACGAAAGGGGTTTTACCCTCCCAAGTACATTGAACATTAGTGTAAGAAGTGCAAATAGTTAAGGCAATGGAAAGACTAGACTGTGTAGAGTTACACCAACGAATTCTATCAAATCATGGATAGACTTGGCGTCCAAGAAGAAGAGAAATTTCTTGTCCTGAAGTACGTCAACATATTATCCCTGTACACTCAACAAGAGATGGAATTTCTGACTGTCAGTACGGTTGCGGATGCATTCCACTATGCTAACAATCTTGAAGCTAAATAAAAAGGAAAAACATGTTTCACGACCAAGCCGACAGGAAGTCCCCATCCGTATCCAACAACTCAAGGCACCCTTCTCAGCTGGCTCCTACAAGTCTAGACTATCAAAAGAAGTACTCCCAGAAAGAAGAAATGGAACATAACAAGCAGCCCTTTCCGGGAAATGGTGTGATTATCACAATTCATCATGGCATGATACGTCTGAATGCAAGGCTTGGAAGACATTTTTGGAAAAAAATTGACATTTGACTTTTTCAAAAAAACCATGGAAGAATTTGACCCAGAAGCATCGACCCTTTTGACATTGAAATCGACCACTCAAACAACCTCGACCATCATCAACGAGGAGGAATGAGAACACATTTTACATACACAGATATGGGTTCAAAACAAACCATTGGATATGATTGTGGATAATGGTAACCATAAGAACTTCATTTCTGAAGATCTTCTGAATAAAATTGGTCTTGTCACCACTCCAAATCCTCACCCTTACAATATCGGTTGGATCAAGGATGGACAGGAACTAAGAATCACCCGAAAAAGAAGACTCACCTACTTCATTAAGAATTTTGAAGAGGAATTACTATGTGACGTGGCATCGCTTTCCATAGCCAATTCCCTATTTGGGAAACTTGACCTATGGCATCGACATGGAAGTTACTAGTCATGACCTCAAAAGGTGATTTTAAAATTCAGAACCAGTGATATGGCATATCAGAGCGAAAAACTACACCAATGATTACAATGATATCTTCTAAATAAATGAAGAATCTTATCAACCATGCTCAGAAATTCACATTGATCATGATAAAACCTCAACATTCTAGGAAGACTGCAACAACTAGTCAACTTATCGACCAACGCAGCTCCCGAAAATAGAAATAGATTGGTCATATTCTTAATGAATACTAGAATACATTTCAAGAGCCAAATGAAGTACCTCTAAATTTCTAGGTAAAACACTCCATTGAACTTGTTCCTGGTTCTTATTTACCTAACATATATGTTTATAGAAGATCCATTATCGAGAATGAAGAGATTCGAACACAAATTTAGGATTTGATCAACAAAGGTCACATCCGACCCAACTCTTCTCCTTGTGGAAGTGCAGTCACCCTTGTACCGAAGAAATATAGGACTTGGTGCATGTGCATCGACTATCGAGCTCTCAAATTATTTTTGGTAAATAATAGATACCCTCTTCCAAGGATAAATGAACTCATCGACTGTATGAAAGGTGTTAAATTCTTTACTAAGCTCGACCTCAAGTAGGGATACCATCGGATTCCAATCAAGTCCACCGATGTATGGAAAATTGGTTTCAAAACCAAGGAAGTATTGTTTGAATGGTTAGTCATTCCTTTCAACTTAACTAATGCACCTGCAAACTTCATGCTCTATATGGATGATCTTCTATGACCTTTCATCTGCAAATATGTCATTTTCTATCTCAACGATATCTTGATTTTTAGTCAATCATGGGAAGAACATGTTAGACAAATTCGACAAGTCCTCGACACACTCTGACAACATTAACTATATATGAACATGGACAAATGCTCATTTGCGATGAACAACATCAAATGTTTGGGGTATGTAATTAAATCTGCAGGCATTCACGTCGACCCAAAAAAAGTAGAGATCCTCAAATATTGGCCCATTCCTCAAAACATTCATGAACTAAGAAGTTTTCTTGGTTTGGTGAAATTTTATTGACGGTTGATACTTGGATTTAGTCACATACCCTGGCCTTTAAACTAGTTGACTAAGGGAAATGCGAAAACTGCCTTCAATTGGACATCAACACAACAACAAGCTTTTGAGTAGCTCAAACACAAGCTTTGTACTACACTAGTACTTGTGTCACTTGGTTTGCATCATCTTTTTTAGATTGAGACAGACGTATCGAACTATGCTTTAACGAAACTGTCAAAAGGTATTTGATGTATGAAAAGGAACTGTATGCCATTGTAATACATTAAGCAATGGAGACATTACATCGTTGAGAAGGAAATTGTTATCCTTACTGACCACAATCCCTTAAAGTTCCCCTTGTCCTAGTTGAAATTAAAAATAACTCAACAAATCAAGTGGATTAATTACCTACAATAATTTCAGTTGGTAATTAAGTATCAAAAAAGTTAAATCCAATGCCACGGTCAATTGTCTCAGTCAACCACCCATTACTCTACATTTTACAGTGATGAGTATGGAGGGTTATGACACCACTACTTGGCCGCAATTGTATTCGGTAGGTTGCGACTTATCTGCAATTTATCGACAACTTCAAATCGACACATTTTCTACTACCAACTACTTCCTGAAAGATACCTTGCTATACAAGCTTGGACAACTTTGTGTACTGATTGTTGAGCATCGACAATGAACTCATTTGGGACATGCACTACAAAAATACTGTAGGACATTTTGGAGTAGCAAAGAATCTTGTTATCCTCCAAAAGTATTTTTATTTTACTTCACTTAAATCTGACGTCAACAGGTACATTTGATCATGAGTGGTTTGTGCCATTGCTAAAACGTTGAATCGACAATAAGGACTTTACATATCTTTGTCGGTTCCTAGTCGACCATGGGAATATATTCCTATAGAGTACCTGACGGGATATCCTACTACCAAACATCATCATGACGTGATCTTAGTAGTAGTCAATTGTTTTTCCAATATGGCTATCCTCATTCCATGTAAGAATACTATGGAAACACATTAGGATGCTAATATGTTCTTCGGATATGTTTGGAAACACTATGGCCTTCTGACGACCATCATTTCTGATAGAGATGCTAGATTTTTCAACATATTTTGGAAGAATCTATGGAAATAGCTTGACACGAGACTCTCTTTGTCAACAACTTTCCATCCTCAGATAGACGGTCAGATGAAAGTTGTGAATCACTTGGTAGTACAATTGCTTTGCATGTACAACCACCAGCATCGTCGGACATGGGATGAAAGTATCCCATACATACACCACGGTTATAATCGTGCTTAGCAAAACTCTACGGGAAATATTCCATTCAAAATATCTTATGGATTTCAACCCTCAGCTCCCATCAACTTGATCAGTTCATCGACACAGTTGAATGACACTGAATCTGACCAACGAGAAGTTGAAAAATCATTCAAGTTTTGAGGCCAAATATACAACATCTTGAACCAAGCACATGAAATGTTTCAAAGTGCTAATGTGAAAGATAAGGTCTGACATGATAAGCATCATATCCCTCATTCATTTCAAATGGGGGATCAGGTTTGGTTACATCTAAAGAAGGAGCGCTTCACTGGTCCATTAAGAAAAATTAAGCATTTGCAATATGGTTCATACAATATAGTTAAGTAGATTGGAGAAAACACTTTCCAGCTTGACATTCCTTCATGCTTGGGTCTGTATCCAGTGTTCAATGTGGATCTACTTCTCCCATACAATGAACCACTATTGGAACATAATGATTTGTAGACATGAAAACCTGAAGAAATCCATCCATATGTTTAGGATCCTCTTCCTTATGACACCATTATGGTACAACGCATACGCCATACAAGAAAAAACACAATTCCCTTGTTTCATGTAGCTAAAGCCAGACAACTCCCAACACAAGGAAAGTCACACTCTACTACTAAAATCACCAACAAGTTTCCTCATCTGAATGAGCAAACAATGAGGACCATTGTTTCTTAAGGAAGGAGGAATGATCCACCCAGCAATTGGAATGTTTGTCGACATTGACAGGTTCAGGATCAACTTTGACAAGTCTGAACCTAGACACAACTTCGACAGGTTTAGCATATCAACATGCATCCTCAACACTAGCATCTCGACACGACTATGAGATATTGTCTCTCTGTCTTCCATTCATTTGTAATGGTTGAAATTCTGAACCGTTCTAACTTATATGTAACTAAACATAATGGGTAGTCACCCAAGCGTCTCAACACTCTATATAAGCATGTACATTATTGTAATATAGAAGCAAGAAATATAGCAGTAATAGAACAACAAATATTGGTTCAAACTCTTGCATTTTTTTCGTGTGTATACTTTCTATATATGTATTGTATTTCTTGCTTTACTTATTTTAATATGCTTCCACCATAATAGTGCTCGATTCATTCAATCGAACTGTCATCCTCCAACATGTTCTTGGGCACCCAGATCAGATACCAAAATGGTGCAATTGATAACGATATTTAGGGATCATGCGATGACATGCTATATGAAGTATCAAACCAATTTAACAAACAAAAATTTAGCTAGAGTGCAGGATGTGTTGTTAAAATAGCCCAAGAAACCTAAATCTAAGTCGCAGTATATCACTAAGATGAAGAAAAATAAACAACTAGAAAATGAGTTCAAAATACTAATGGAAAAGGTGACATTTCATATACATTAAGAACAACATAAGGAATGGTTTATTGCAGAGTTATTACCACACATTCAGAGCCCATTATCCCATCAGAAGATTCTAATTCAGTCAAATGCACTAAAATTGGCAATGAAATTGGAAGCATCCCCTATAGGAGAAAGTAGTGCAGTCATGGCTCAAGTTTAGATCCAACTTGCTACACTAACAATCCAGTGATAGGAAATTGCTAAGGGAAATAAAAACATGAGGAAATACGGTGTACTACTTGTCATACTGAAGGTCACAATAAGAATGAGTGTTTTTAATATAATAATTATTTGGTGACATGAGCTCCAAATCCTTTTCCAATAGGAGGTGTTTGGTGAGATATATGTCGAGGGAACCATATCCTGAATGTTTTTCCTACATTGAATAAGTATGTAAGTACTATGAATATCTTATATTGCAAGTTTTGTAAATCGGTTGGCCATGACAAGAAGGGCTGTCATGCATTAGAGTTGATGTGAGAGCGCACTTTAGATGCATACAGAGTTAAGGGGAGGTTACCCCTGAAGGAGGGCTGCAACAGAGTAATGTCTAGAGGGATCAAAACCAAACTAGTAGAACAGGATTCAGAGGAAGAAGTCGTGGTGGTTTTGGTAGAGTAAGAGGACAAACATTATGCTACAATTGTGGACAAGCACGGCACTTTGCAAGAGATTGTCAAAACCCATGTTCGACGAGTACCTAATGCAGGGAACTAGATCATATTGTCAAATATTTTCAAACTGGTAGGGGAGGATTTAGAGGATGAAGTTGTGGTGGTTTTGGTAGAGGAAGAGGACAACTAATATGCTGCAATTGTGGACAACCAAGACACTTCACTAGAGATTGTCAAAACCCATGTTCATCATGTACCTACTGTAGGGAAATAGATCATATTGTCAAAGATTTTCCTCAGTTAATAGCAAAGTGGTGGTGAAAGGAAACCAAAATCCAAATCAAAACTAATACTAGAATGTCTGGAAAATGTCTACAGATCGAAAAAAAGAAAATCCTACTATTGCAATAGTTATCCAACCTACTATTGTAGTAGTTACATAAGGAGAATCTGCGATGGGGAGAGGTAAATCAGTTACAAAATAGGAGAAGAACAAGCTAAAAACTATGAATTAGTGAGAATATAGGGGATTATGACATGGATTTAATCATCCTAGATATGGGATCATATTTTAATGTCCTCACTAAGAAAACATAGGAGAAGGTGGGTAATTCGAAGTTGGTATGGTCACAAGTGAAACTAAGAATAGCAAAACATGAGAAGGTATTCCCATTTGGTAGAGAAGTGGGGATACCTATTGATGTGGATGGGTTGTGCAGCTATGCATATTTTGAAGTAATAGAGATAACATATGATACCAATTTATATCATCTTTTGTTAGGAATAGATTGGGAAATGGATAATTAAGATATTATCAACCTGAAGAATAGACTAGTGACATTTGAAGGAGGAAAAATGAAAGTTATTGCACTCCTAGACCCTATGGAAGGAGAGAGGTATGTTGAGGTTTTTAGATAGGAACATGATGCTTAGGAAATGGAGATTTTTTGCAAAATGACTTCAAGAAAATATGACTATATTAGTCCTACAACATATGGTAATCTTAGTTTGTGCAACATTAGCTCATGTGTGTCGGATCCAGATGAAGGGATATAAAACTAGAAAAATAGACTGCATGAGGTTTCTATGAGGAGATGTTCTTGCATCACCAAGCCGGTGCATTGGATCAGAATAGAGGTAAGTAATCCTCCTGTCTAAGATGGTTTGGAAAATTTAGACTCTTTTCTTTCTAAGTTTGAGTTGCAATTCCCATAACAATTATGATTGTTAGCTTTAAATGTCGCCATGAAAGATACCCCAGTAAGATGGTTGAATACCCATAAAAATAATATAGAGTAATGGTCACAATTCAAAGAGTTGTTAGGTCAAAATTGGTGAAGGACTGGAATTTTTCAAGGTGAAGTATAATGGGTTAACCAACCCTACAAGGCATGTAATGGATTGTAATAAAGCATGGAAGATTGTACCTAAATAAGAATGGGTGCATATGTTTATTCACATATTGGATACAATACCAATAAATTGGTATACATAATTAGAACTATGACAAGGAACTCCAGATTGGGAAAATATGACTATGAACTTTAAAAATAATTTTGGTTTTGATGATGAAATCTCTACAATGGATGTTGTGTTACAAGTTACTAAGTAGGGTTTTTTTGCAAAAATACCATTTCCACTACAAAATATGTCAGATTGAGCCGCGCCATTTCAACAGGCACTGGAATGTTACAATACCACTAAAGAACAGGAGGCTAAAGGCCCTACGGACCTATACATATTGGAACTAGAAGGAAACCGCAAAATAAGAGGGCCTAAGATAGAATCTGCCAGTTTTATAAAACCCTTGAAGACAAGAAAAGGAAACATTAGGACAAGAGATAATTCGAATTTTGCTAATATAGGATATTATTGGGATGGCGAGACAAGAAAATCACTAACTTGTTGCATGACTATCAAGACCCATTTCCCATTAAGTTCTTTGAAATGAAAGGTATTGTTGGTGATATAGGAGAAATGAAGATACCATTAAATCCTAATGTGAATACTTTTAAACATCAACCTTACAGATTGAATCCAAGGTACAAGAAGAAATTAAATGTTGAAATCGATAGATTCTTGGACGTAGGAATTATTAATCTGGTGGAAGACTCAGAATGGATTAGTCCCATGGTAGTTTAGGAAAATAAGATAGGGGAGGTTTATATTTTTGTCGATATGTGAAAATTGAATGATGCATGCTTACATGATCCATTTTATACTCATTTTATAGATGAAATGATAGAAAATGTCAAAGGATAAGAGGTCTATTCATTTACAGATGGGTTTTATGGGTACCATCAGATCATGATTTCTAAAGACAGACATAAGACCATATTTGCAACAAAATGGGGTTGTTATCATTATACAAAAATGTCATTTGGCTTGAATAATACTCCTGCTATTTTTTTCAGGGTAGTTGTCACAACTTTCAAGGAATTTGTACATAGTTTTTTGGAGGTATATTTTGATGACTGGATTGTTTTCAGTTTGTTGAAGAATCATATTGAGAATCTAAGGTTTATTTTGGAACCTTGTAGACAATATCAAATATCTTTAAATTTGAGAAATGCATCTTTTCTGCTCCTTTTGTATCTTGTTGGGACATGTAGTGTGTAAACAGGTCCTTTTAATGGATCTTGCCAAGATTGTTGTTAGTGTATATTTGACACTCCCTACATTAATGAAATCACTAAGAACCACATTGGTTCATATAGTTTATTATATGAAATTTATTAAAGGTTATGCACAGATTATTGCACCTATGGAAAAGTTGTTGAAGAAAGACATTAAAATTCAATGGAATGAGTAATGGTAGAAAAGTCTGGACATGTTCATGTATTTTCTAGTGACCCAGGTTCATACTTCCTTATATGTCAACAAATCCAAATATGTGGGTCCAACAGAGTATAAATACGTAGGCAACACTTGTGACGCAAGTTAAGTGTCACCCAAGATATCTATGGGGACTACTAGAACCATGTTTATGCAATTATGGAAGGAGATTTCCTTATCACAACATCATCATATCACTCAACTGAAACCAAGGAATGGAATTTTGGTGTCATACAAACATCATAGAATAAATCATATTGATCCATTGACACACATATATAACATGTAATATCTATAGATTACAACACATATTAATCGAAATTCCATAGTATTATACCATTATATGTTGACAAACTCATAAAAATTCATTCAAAGAAGACAAAGATATCAAAGACACAAAGACAGACATTTAATGTGGAAACCCATATGGGAAAACCACAAAGGTGCTCTTCATCTTGCATGAGTAATGTTTTAAATTCCTTTGGTCTGCGCACACAACTTGCAGACCTCTCTCAAGATATTCTTTACAATAGATGAGGTTTTTTTCTCTCATGCTCTCATGTATTCCCATCTCTCCCTTTTCCCTTCCTTTTCTCTTGGTTTAGTCATTCTCACACGTCTTGGATCGACCTTATATGCTTTTTTACAATTCTTGTTTTACCCATCGACTGGTTCTTAACTGACAATCGACAGGTTGTTTCTACAAACTCAAAACCTCTTGTCACATTAATATAGGCGCTATCATCCCAATTACAATCATAATTTATTCCCAAAATATACTATTAGTCTGACTTAACTAACTCTTATAGAAAACAAGGTCGAACTCCTAGTTTTGACTTGCTCTTCTCCTATTTTGTCATAGTACATTCCATTGCGATATTTACTCATCTTGCAACTAGAATATTCATTTTTTCGAACAAAAATATACTATCTTTTCCTAGGGGAAACATGCCCCCAAAAATCACCTATGGCTCGTCCCAAGCCACTTCAGTCTAAAATTTCTGTCAGATCAATTTTACTCTAAAACTCCTGATAGATTTTCATTACCGCTTCCACTTCTTATTGCACGTCTTCCTGTACCTTTTTCATTTGTTCCACAAGTTCATAATGGATATGTTCCAAATTTGATATTATGTTGCACCCTTTCATGGATTGGTTGGATTGTTGATGTAACCTTCTCCACTTCAGTTTGGAGTGTTGTGAGATGGTCTATTCGTTGTTGTTGTTGTGTCCATGATTTAGCAACCTATTGCTGTAATATTTTAAAAATCAACAGCCTTTCTCATCTTTTCTACTAGAAACAGTTTTTTCAATTCAGTCCTTAACTTATTAAAATTCACTTCGGTAGTATGAAGTTGCTCTATTACATGTTCCAACTCTATATCATCCATCAAGGCTTCCATGACTAAGAAACATGTACATATGATTTGGCACAAAGTGCATTGGATTACTGAATCTTCTGCACAGTTTCAGTCACTGTATTTCGTCGAGCTTCCAGTACCTTAGAAGGTGTACTAGGAGTCAACTTTGTTTCCATCTCTGTGACTTGTTTAAAGAAGGTTGAAAGCTACCTCCCCAATTTATAAAATTATATACTTTGGAAGCATCTCATTTTTAATTCCCTCTTCAGAGAATTCAATGCAAGTAAGTGCGACAGCTTGCTCCAATCTCTTACTATCATCTTGCCAGGTTTTTGATTTCTACTATGTCTCCTTGACTTTGTTTTTAAGTGTTGCGATGTTATTCTTGGAATTATTAAGTTGGTCAAACACCGCATGCTCTCTTGTTTTCAACTCCTCTACTACAACCTTCTGAATACTATGTAGTACATACATGGGAACTACCGAAAGATCAAGACTCACATGACCAATATCCTTGATCATGGAATTTTGTTATGGTGTACCTAAGTCAAGTTCCTTAGAAATCACTTGATTATTTATGTGTGGAGGTGGGGAAGGTACCTCGACATGTCATTCCTCAGATGGGACAAATTCTTCCTGTGACATAGTCGGGCACAAGGCTCACTCGATCGCTACTCAAAATTATTTTACTGAAACACAAAGAATGTACAGTAACTCCGTAATACCACTGACCAAGTCAATATGCGTTTTATGAATATTTTTACAAGTTTCATTTGCCACTTCCTTCATTCGATCTGAAATAAGATTGTAGTCATCATTGGTAAGACCAACAATTCCATATGGTTTGTCGACCTTTCGCTTCTTATGACTTTTCTTGAATTCTTCAGATATTTTTCTCCTATCCCCCAATTCTGGATCTGTTGGGGTATCGTTGGATTCTTCTTTGCTATCATAGGGGGGAATTCCTGGTATTTGTTCTCCTTATGTATCTCCTCCCTGATTTCATGAAGTTCCATTCCGTCGTGGGTCAAATTTAGCAGATAGTTGATCATCTGTGACAAGTTGTCTCCACTCTTCGGGCCAGTCTCGAATAATTGTTTCAATATCTCCATCCAATAGTTGAAACTAAGTAGCCATCCATTTATTGTAAGGGTCTTGGTGTTGTTGTAGGAAGAGTTGGTGAGCCTTGACCAAAAATATAATAATGTGGTAGAACTACTGGACAGTCTCTGTAGTGATCCTTACCTACGTCCCAATGTGATACCTTAGTGCATCACCATGTAAGAAAAAATTGACATTGTTATCCCTTTGTCAGCATGGGTTTTCCTTATCATAATAGAGGTTCTGGTATTGCGCCTCTTGACATGGAATATGCATTTACACCCCCTAGTAGTGCGATGGCTCGACCCATGTGACAAATGAGATCAAAATTAAAAGCTATGAATAGTTAAAAGGGTTACCTTTTTCTTGAGCATCAATCACATATGATAGTAATTTATTCAATAGGTGGGTCAACTAGTTCATCTAGATGCCCAAAGTACACTGCTCTTCTGCAACAATTGTTTCAGCAGTACATTGGTTTGGTCTCATCTTCCTTAGAAATTTCCTTGATAAGACTTTTGAAGTGAACCAAACAACAGTGTCCGATTAATAGAGGAAATGGAGAAGCCTCTGTTATCTCTAGACAAGTTATATTTTTCTTTCATGTAATTAACGAGGTTCATATCATGTTCCTTTCTAGTGAAGAAGGGCTCTAGGTTGACCCATGCAAGAGGAAATATTGTTATTGAATCTATTAAGTTGACATCCACTAGAATGTTTTGATCCATCCAGAGGAATCCTCCATGGAAATAGACTAACAATTGCTTGACACACTTGTTTACTTTTGTAGCAACCAAAATGTGCATGTGCATCAGTGACAATAATCCTAACTTGTCCAGCCCTCTTTCCCACTCCATGGGAACCAATTGAATAGTTCCATATTCAATTTCTCACATAGTGGTCATGTACCGCGACATGGAAAGTTCAGGGAAATTTTGCAGGTCATGGTCTACAAATCCCATCTTTTTCAAATTCAACAGAATTCCTACTGTCACATGGACTCCTTTTAGAATGGTTGGATAGACCATCAGATACTTAGTATTCTTACTAATAGTGACATCAGGTGCCTCATCTATCCTTGGCAGAATATATTCAGGAAACAGGTTTTTCGACCTAGATCCTAATGCTTCGACATCGTGAGAAGATTTTTTTCTTTGTTGATGAGAAGTTTCATGACCAGTCATATTTTTTTTATGTCTCGGTCAGAACCAGTACTACTCATGCATTGGGAGGAACCTCCATGCCCAATGCATGAGTAGTACTGGAGCTTGACACATGTATTTGCATAATAGTCAGATGGCTTCGGATTCAAAGTATTTGCATACAGATTTTTGGCTCAAGACGTTAGTCAATTGGTTGCAAATAAATGAACAACTTCATCACGAATATGAAATAGGTTACACATGTGAGAATTCAGTCACTTACATGGGTCTGCAATAAATGGAGAAGTTTGCAGCTAACTATGTGTTGTACAGGACAATAGACCCTTGTAACCTAGGTTCTGGGGTTACCAACTTACTAATAGACTTGCAGAAAATCAGCTTTTACAAAAAATGAAATAGGAGTAGTAAGAGAGTTTGTCTTACCAGGTTTATGATGGTTGATCCAAGCTTGGTCTTCTCCAAAGCTTCTAGGGCTGCTTCTCTTCACCTGCAAAGAGAATAATATTCAAGCAATATCTCATGTATATATACCAGTGGTTAGTGAAAAACATATTCATGATTACATAATTGAAATTATTCATAAACCAAGACACATGAGACAACACAATACAAAGATTGGAAGAAGAAATCTCTGTATTAATAAACAATGAATAGGTGATAATACAACCCAACTTATGACACAAGGAATCCTCTACAACCAAGGACATTGAGTTTTTCTACTCCAAGAATTTGAAGGGATACCACCATCATAACTTTGCTCTTCTAGAATTAATTGATTAGCCCCCTCCCTAGGCATCTATTTATAAATTGGAAATATAGTGGTTTCGAAGGTTAGGATGGTTGAGACAGTTGGGATAATTATGGATTAAGGCCCAAATAATGTCATCTAATCATGATTTATATTTTTTTAATGTCGAATTAAGGTACAAGTGAGTATGTATATAATCAAGGTGCATGTGACACACTTGTTGCTCAAAGTAAAATCGCATCTTCAATGTACATGCAGGTTGCAATGCAAATAGTCGTGTGTGACACATAAGCTGCAATGCAAATAGGAGTGTGTGCAATCCTAAACTCAGAATAAAAATATATCAAGCTGGTCTGAATATTATGCATCAATGGTCATGCACATCTATAGTGTCTAGGCAACTTCAATCCAAATTGTCTTTTTGTGTCCCAACATAGTAGACATCAGTACTCGGACGAAGAAGTGCCATTTAGGTTGATAACAGATGCCCCCTAATGTGTGAGGTGAGAGGGAAGCGGTGGCTGAAATACATTATAATCTTTATCTTGGAGAACTAAATATCCAAGGTAGCAGATCAGTAAGTGCCTAAAACAAATACATATCAATGTCATATACAAAAATTATATCTGAGGATGCAATGTTTAATATACTAGAACACTAGCTCCTTTACAATACTTGAGTACATCATATGATACGGGTACAGGACCACGCATATTAATAAGGTGGATTGAAGCCACAATATACAATGATGAGTCTTCAAAATCTAGAGGTTATGTAACTGAACATAACACGATATTATGCAACTTAGGTTATAAAGGTGAACCTAAGGTCTTCATCAAAATCCAAGGGAACTAGTACAGTCCCTACCATGTGAATAGATGTGTTGAAGTCGAACATGGAAAGGACTCAACATATTGTCAATCAATAGGTGAAACCGACAACTGAAGCAAACGAATTCACCAATAATGGTAGTGAATCCTAAGGTACCATCATCTAAACTCTAGGTCTTCATTTTCAGGAAGTGCTGATGAGAAACCATACTGTTATGAGGAAGGAAATAGATCCTCCAACAGATCACAAGAGTGACTAGGAATTGGATGTGGGAAGGTAGACACAAGTGGCACTTATATAGGATAATGATGGAATCAGGATAATAGATAGATCCTTGAACAATGACCAAAACACAGAGATGAACCAAGGCATATTTTAACTTTGCAGATAGAGCAACTAGACTTATCTGTCATGTAGGAGACATGATCAGATTCTCCATGTATAAAGGACAAGTGGAGGAGTTAGAAACTCAAAGTAATAGCTGAGCTGAAAGTGTAACTGAAACCTGAGTATCGAAAAGTTCAGAGAGTGCTATGTTCAAGGAAGACATGCTGCCACTGTTTATAACCCAAAGAGAGTACTTCTTCCTTATATTTCTTGTTAAATTTTAATGAGTCCAAGAAATTCAACTCAGGTCTCTCTTCATTTTTTACAAGCTTGAATAGGGGAGAGAATAATGCTTGATAAAGTCACTGATTCATGGATTTTACGAGCCTGAACTAGTACATGCTTGTTGGTGTTTTCATATTTTGAGAGTCTGAAAACTCCGAAGAAGACTCCAGGGGGGTTATTTTTCATCCAATTTAGTCTCCTAAGGCCAGAAAAGTATAAAACATACCACAGAAGAACTCTGTTAGATTCCAAAGAAGTAAGGCACACCTTTTTCGTACTTAGTCAGGAAGGTACAAAAAAGGTTAAATTACCACATACCCAAGGCCCCTTCAAAAGCAGCATATAGCTTGAATTTTACGAGTGTGAAGGAAATAAAGATCACTCGGAAATATCCATTTGGTTATGAGAAATGGGGCTTACAATAGTAAACTTGATGATTTGTTATTTAGGGTTTAATGAGCATGACAAAGGAATAAAGTACGCTCAGAATATTTTTCATGTTTAGGTCTAGAGCACGAAAAAGAGAAAACTAAGCTCATACTAGGCGCTCCTTTTCTGTAAATTTATTCCCTCAGGTCCATAAAAGCGATAAACCTATACCTAAGAATACTCTTCTCAATTCTGAAGAAAAGAGAGTGTTGCTTTTTCATATTATTACACATGGTTTGAAAAATCGATAACCTACCACCAATGTGGATGCCCATTCACATATTCTTAATGATCCTGAATGAAAAAGTTTACTCAACAGTCAAGTCTATTTTGAGGAGTCATACCTAGGCCTAAAGAAACTCCATAAGGGAAGGAAGCCTTATAAAGGGGATAGCTTTTAAAAAGAGGCCAAAATGAGGCTCAATTTGGCGTGAAAAATAGCTAAGGATCCCCTAAACCTATGTCAAATGAGGCATGAGTACCAAAAGACAACAAAGTGTTCTAAACTAGGGTACTCATGGAAGGGGGGATCTATCCACGAAAGAACAATGATATAGACTGGGTAAAAAATGGTTAAACACCATAGTCCGTGGTCAATGAAGTCATCCTAGGGTCAAAAGTGGATTAGATATAGATGCAAAAATGCACATGGAGGAGCAAAAACCTATCCTATATGAGCGAAAAAAAACTTTAAACAACCTTGAACTTGTTGCATTAGGAAAAAGAAGATGGTATTAGTTCAAATATAAAAGTAATTTTCAAACTATAGGCTAAAAACCCAAAAAATGAAAATTTTCTTATATATAGTTCAAAAATAGAAATCAAACATACCATTTTAAGTTTTTACCCAATTTGGAAACATTTTACCTCTCATTTGGATTGCTCGTTGTGGAAAAACCGTTAGACTATTTTGAATTCCGCAAGTGCTAGGTAAGCTAGCTCTCCTTTCTCTTCCCTTTTAACCGTTTTAATTTTCAATTTTATGCAAAATTTTGATGTTTAAGCCTGCCCAGCTAGGGAGGCCACGTGGTACATGCTGGTAGGCGAATTACAAAGTCATGTACACGCATTATACACGTGACCTGCCTGAAGGCAACCCGTGTGTCATACAAAAACTCTCTAAAAGGCATTCGCGTGTACTGCGCGACATAGGAAAAGTAAAAAATGGCCAAAATTAAAAGAATTTTGATAGATTCTAATGTTACATCTTGTTCAAATGGGTAGGCTAAATCATGGTGTTAGATTGGAGGGAGCGAGAACATGAGAATATGGTCTAAGACGCACTCTGTAGTGCCCCCACTATGCAGGCTCTATGGCAAAGTGGGCTACTGAAATTCTTTTGCATTTCACCCATGTGGGCCAATGTCCGCTTGCTGGAACATTTGATCGGTTGTTGGGACCATGGCCATTGGTATTTTGACCTTCAAGGTGAGATATTGGAGGTAGCCTTGGAATACATATACTTCATCATGGGGTTGTCTCGATAGGGAATTCCTATCAACCTCGAAGGTACTAGTAGGGGCCGTGACCCCATGAGTGTCTAATATTATGTGGACACCTACTGCACACTCGGGAGTGACAAAAAGGGATCATGCATCCCTATTGTTCATATTATTAAATTCCCACTACAGGTGTTGGTAAGTACTATAGTGAGGGTTGCAGTATCTTCATTGCTTCATCTTGCCACTCGGAACCAAACGAGGATTGTTGTAGAGTGTTTACAGGGAACCGTGTTTGATTGGTGCTCGGGAATAATCCTGATTATGAAAAAAAACTCTCTGACTATAAGAGAGGTCGGCACAAGAATTTTAGGTATTCAAGTGTATTAGTGGCCTTCTTTTTTGAGAGAGTGCTCGCAATCAGCCCTGTAGTGCCACTTCCAGTACTCTCTCCTTGTCATCCTAGACTGACCAGATGGGGAGAGATTTTCCTTCGCCAGGGTGACGTTGGATTAGTTCAGAGTGTGTATGATGACGATTTCTTCTTGTGGTGGGGGCGGTAGCTGCTAGAACTAGAGCAGTTTCCATATGCTGGTTTAGAGTTTCTAGGTGACAATGATCTCATCCTCCCTCCAGGAGGAGTATGGGGAGCGCTAGGTATTTTACTTTTTAAGTTTTTTGATTTTTTATGAATTTTTTTATCATAAAGATATATACATATGTATAAGAGTTTTTAATCCATTTTAATGTTTAAAATGCAGATGTTGGGCCTGTCTGCCCTGATGGGAATCCCAAGATGTATGTGTGACCAATGGCAGGGGAAGACCAAGGTTTGATGAGGTTCCTCAAGGGGAAGCTAGTTAGGCTTACCCAAAGAGTCCCAACCATACGGATTGAGTAGATCCCTACCATCATGCAAGAACTTGTTGTAGGAATTAGAACTACCTGGATACTCCTTACGTAAAGGGTAGCTAGGGCTGTACTAGTCTATATAGAATCCAAGGAGGCTACTGCAGCTGAAGAAGCCGATGATGCTGATGATGCTGGTGATCAGGGTGACCAGGGTAATCAGGGTGATCATGGCTAGATATAGAGGAATTTTACGGATTGCGATCCAAATTTTGTATATTTTTGTATATTTATACAGTTGTGACTAGATCTGAGGATCAAAACTCGACCTATCTTATGGACATATTTTTACATATACATATATATTGACGTTTTATTTACATGTGTTCGAAATGTATATGTTATGTATTTTTATAAAATGTGTGTTAAGTGATAATCTAAGATATAGTTCGCATATGTATCAATTAATGAATTTTGATTTCATGGAATATGATTAAATGAAATATAATCAAAATTTCTTTCAAGTAATCTAACCTGCAAAAACTAACATAACAAGATAGGGTTTCTCACTTGATAAGCTCAATTGAGCTAGAAAACCACCAGTTGAGAGTCAATTCTGACTTCCAACTAAGTGATGCCATGTGACAAGCCATCCCATAAAAGATTATTGATAGCCCTGTATTCGAAAAAATTATTGGTAGCAGGACCTAGGCAAGTGCCTCTAGAGGCAACTAGTTGTCTTGAGGGTGAGTAAATGACCCATGCGACTGAATCCAGGTTGCAAGTGTGATGACTAGCACCATCTAAAAAACCTATGAACCACTTAGAAGAAATCTATAACAACCAACATATGACATAAGAACACAAACCAGCTAACTATTGTACATAAAATTACATACAAGAAAAATACAAGAAAAAGTGCTAAGCCTAAGCATCATACTTCTTCAGGTAGGGCCCATTTCTAGGCTCAGGAAGCTTATTCCCTTCAAAATCAGTTAAGTCATATGCTCCTTTCTTCAAAAATTTCGACATGATGTAGGGTCCTAACCACATGGACCTGAATTTCCCTGCCCCTAGGGGCTGTTTGTCCCGATCCAAGAGCAAGAAAAGATCCCCCTCAAAGAAAATATTAGACTTGACTGATTTATCATATTGATTTTTAACACTATTTTTACGAGTCTTGTTTGTTGTCAATGCATCTCTGCATTGTTCATATAGATGTTCCAAATGTAGCAAACATTCTTCTAATTCAGTCGTGTTAGGTAGCACATGAATGGAAATCTTAAGTGATGGGATTTCACATTCAACCAGAGTTACTACTTCCACCCCATGAACGAGTTGGAAATGTGAAAACCCCATGGCATTTTTAACATTGGTTCGGTATGCCCAAAGTGCAGGATACAACATAATGTGCCAATTTGACCAAGCTGCATTAATAGTATGCTTGAGAATAGTCTTCAAGGTCTTATTGACTGCCTCGACTTGACCATTCACTTGTAGGTAGAAAGAATATGAGTGATCTTGTTTAAACCCTAGAATAGTATCCAATTCGTTCATCATGCTATTCTAGAAATGAATTCCATGGTCAGTGACAATCTCTTTTGGAATACCAAAACAAGTGATAATCTGATTGAAAATGAAAAAACTCTAGTTTCCTCGTCAGCCCTGAAGGTGGGCATTGCCTCTGCCCACTACGTAAAGTAATCAACAACGACAATGATGTATTTGTGCCCCCCATCTGAAATTGGGTTGCACGTCACGTAATATATCCCCCGCTTGGTGAAGGGGCCTGTTAACACTCCGTTTTTTAACAGTCTAATTATGAGCCTGACAAAAGTTCGAGGAGGACATTGGATGCGCTGAAGGCATTAAATGAGATTTATAATAAAAGGTTGAGATTGATTGGATGGAATATCAATGGGGTCGAAACATTTCACATGATGGACATGCCCGACTGAAGCCACTTTTCCAGATTGTGAAATAGTTTAAAGGACGAAGGCATCTAACTGTTGAGATGAGAGCTTAAGCGAATCTATGGTCTCAGTCAATTTCACAAAACGGACTTGTGCGAGTAAAGATGCAATTTCAAATCGCGAAAGGTGGTCTCGGCCACGAATATCAACAGTCACGATAAAAAAGGGAAGAGATCTATGGTCATGGTTTATTTTGTAATGTAAACTAGCAAGGTTGAAGTCCAGGATTTCACACTGCGAAAAGTAGCGGGGCCCACTTGGATCGACGGTTGCATGAAGAGGTCAATCACAATCGATGATTGAGAGAGAGCCTTGGTCTTAAACTATTCTCTGAATCCAAAGAAGAAATTTGGCAGCATAAATGATGGAACGTGGACAGTGGGTGTAAAATATTCCTCAAATCTAAAGGCTGAGAAGACTTCCAAGGTATAGGCTTCACACCTAGTGCGGAGATGACAACGTAGGAGACGTTCATACATGTGATTTGCCTCCTTGCAGATTGGTTGATTCCTTGACACCATTTGCAGCATGCTCATAGGTAAAATCATCCCTGTGGCAACAGCTTTTTGTGTGATTTGGTCTGCGAAAGTAACTGGCAAATCCACTACTCACACGGGGTAAAAGCCAGCACAAAGGGGAAACCATTCCGTTTCTTACATCACAAGAGCGAGGAAACGTGGGAGCATCCACTTCATGAAATTTGTAGCATGGATCAACTGTACAAGGTGGCATCCAAGAAATACTTCCCACAGCAGATGGTAAGGCACCACGGCCCATGAAACGACATGGCTAAGATCCCCATTAGGTAAAGGATCACTCTGTTCGTGCCCTCACACATGCTGATACCAAAAACACTCGATGACAGAATGTGCAGGAATGTTGACCGGACATTCTCAAAAACTTATATATCTGCCTTCGAAATGCTGGGGATGAGCTAACATATCTTCAAAACCCGAGTTTCTGCCTCTTCATGAATCTGCAAAGGCCCGAAGAGTTTGATGATGAAGATCTGGTTCGAGAAGCTTGTTCATCTGGGTGAGTTGATGGTTGGTGAGAAAAATTCCACACTCACCCATCACCTTGGTATTGCATGCCAAGAATGACACCAGCCATCGGGGCTCAGACGTGATACCTACACCTCCGACAACACGGGGCCTGGACACTTACTCCCTGTAAGTGTTGTTTCAAAAACCCATAATACCATTGCTGCCACCAAAGCCTCCGTGGAAGAAGAAAGTCCTTGACTGCTCCCTGTATAAGCATTTGTTCGGATGGGAGCATCAGGGTTCTAAATCCCACACAACCCTATTTTTGAAGTCCACTTTCCAAAGTTGATGGGGCCGGTGTAGATATGCTACACCTTATTTCCTATGGGAGATCCCACCCTTCTGGAGATGAGAAGCACAAGAATGACAAGCCACTTAGTGGGCTTGCCTTAGCTAAAAGCAATGCGACCCTTCTTCCAGAATCCACTACTAACAATGTTACCCGAAGAAGAATGAGGTGTCGGATGAGGTTGAGTAGGGGAAAAATGCAAACTACCCTGCCGGTGTGTGCCCATGCGAAAAGTTGCATTTGAAACACAGCGGGAACACACACTTAGGACAGAGAAAGAGGCATCATATTCATAATAGCCAAGCACATCAAGCTGTCACTAGGGCCGAATGCACTGTAGCTCCATAATGTTTGCAAAACGTGGCTATAGTTCCACTCTATATACTGTTAATGCATGATTGTGACTGGAAACAGTATTTAGGTTTGTTTCGGAGAATAGTCTCAGCACTAGAATAGTATAAATACACTCCCGAAAGAGGGAGAAGGGGAGAGAGTTGGAAGGTTGGGGGAAACCTTCAAGGGCTGAGGCTCTCCGTTGTAAATAAGATCCGATACTTGTGTTATGAATAAGATTACAGAGGAAGAGTTGTTTCTTAAAACTAGATATTCATGTGTCGTTGCTTCTTTCAATATGTATTTTCTTTACATGAAATGTATATCCTGTTTCCATTCCAGCTTGTTGATTGCTTTCATGTCTGTAACATAGCATATAATAGTTTGGAATTCATACTTTCTATTCTCTTCCAGTTGTTTCAGACATTTATTAAATTTTCTTCTAAAGTTGTGCAGAATTCATCTTGCTAGTGCTCCACGCGATGGGTTGTTCTCTCTTGTCTTCTAACCACTCGCTAAATATCTCCTGATTGCAAGATCGATGGCTACCTGGCCTCTGTCTACAATCCCATGCCATTCTTTTCCTCAGCAAATGTTCCCTACTCAGGTTTTTGACTCCATTACCAATGGTCCCTTGCCCTAAAAATCCCACCTGCATCTCACGTCACTCTACTTTGTCCCATCTCAGGAGTCCGGTCTCTTGACCATCCTTGAGCAAATATCTTACGCAGAGTAAAATCTGAAGACAAGCGAGATATTCCTCTTTGACTGTGCAAGGTCGAAGGTGCAATCTAAAGCGGTTCTGCTGCTACACTGGGAGCGGGCCCTCCCCTCAACCTTGGGGCTCAAAATCTTGGTGCTAACAAATTGGCACCGTTGCTGGGGACGAAATTGAAGATCCTCCCTTTGAAAAATGACATGGTTTGAGATCTGATTGTTGATAGTGAACAATGATCAGGAATCAAGAAGGTTGAGCACTTTTCACCTGGCGACTCCACTCTTGAAGGGTTCAAACTTCAGTGACTCCGCTGGTGGTACGACCCAAAAATCAAATGATCAGAAAAAGATGGGTAGGCTCTGTCCAAAAGGTGAACCTCTTGTGAGGCTCAAAGAATGCATGGTGGAAGGTTAGGCTGCTTGAGTCTACGTTTCTTCCAAGAAGCTTTATCTTATCTTGCAAGTTTGTTCTTATCCTTCCCTAAATTTATCAGAACAGTCTTCTATGTTTCAACTCATTCTGAACAGAGCTATGAATAAATTCATGTTTATCCTTCTTTACGACCCGAGAACACTGCGTCATCCTGCACTTCTTTTTTTGACCTAGATTTTTCTTCAGAGGATCACGACGTCAAAGGTTTCCCCTATGAAATTCATGAAACCTTGGTCAATAGCGTAGCTATTGCGCCTAACTTGGTCTCTCCCATTTCTCCAAGCCAGTACAAACCATTACAACTGCCTCCCATCCTCCATGATTTTCCCGTGAAACATCACAAGTACCTCCCCAAATTTGATGGAGAATCCAAAGACTTCACTACTGAGAAACATTTACAAGCCTTTGAGCATTTCTCTGACCTTTTTGAGATAGAACATGATGATGTCTGCATGAGGGCTTTCACCCAGTCCTTGTAAGGAGATGCTAAAGAATGGTTTAGGCACTTGCATCCCAAGTCCATCAACACTTGGGAAGAGTTTTCTTGCACCTTCTTAAAGTTTTGGGGTAAGAGAAGGCCACTAGATCAAATACTTTCAGAATTTTATTCCCTAAAGAGACATGAGGGTGAGACCTTGTCTAGTTTTAACAAAAGGTTTTCCATCTTTTATTATAACATGCCTAAGGAATTCCAACCTCTTGAGAACACTGCTAAGATCTATTATGCAGCCACCCTTCCTCCTGAGTTGTCCCTGCTTCTTTTGGAAAGAAAATCAACAACTCTGCAACATATGTTTATTGATTGTTTGGAGGTTAAGGAAAACCTTAATATGTCCAAGAGTTTGTCAGATCAGGATAGCGGTGGTGAAATAAAAGATACATTAAAATTGGTTGGGCCCTACAAGCAGAAGGAAAAAATCCCTGTTCGGCTAAAGCTTTCTCTTGGTATAACAAAAGATGATTGGCCCAATACAAGAACAAGCGATCCTGCAAGGCTGTTCTCTGAAGATTGCAACCTGCACCGCCTCGGATCCATACAAGACAATTTTAAGAAGGAATTTGGTGCACCTGTGTACGATGAATATGAGGAAGAATACATGCGGGTTGTACCTGAGAAGCTGGTCATTGAACCAAGACCTGCTGATGGAGAGGACCAAGATGCTATGTGAAGTAGGGAGGATAAAGTGGAAAGGGTGATAAGGACACTGAAGGTGATAACTTACCCTTGTGTTATGCCTCATTTGAATTAATACGACACATGATTGAAGCCTCTAAGAAAACAGAAAGAAGGGGATATGGTGTAGTCCAGAAACCTGTATGTAAGTGGAGATAATAAGAAGAAGCAGCCAGGAAATCCCTCTCCAGCTACCGATACATCGGAGGCTTTTGATGAGGCATCAAACCACGCAGAAGGATACAAAAGCCCTCAGATAAATACATTTTTTAATGTTCTTCCTTCAGGAATATTTCCTCATAAAGGAGGAATATGCCTACTCGGTTCCACTACAGAAAAGAAATACCTCCCTCTTGAAGCACATCAAGCTCTCATTGTAGAAACTTCGGGCGAAAAGGGGGACGTTTCAGTGAAGAAATATTCTGTGGGCCCTCTTCTACAATCGTCCAAGTATCAGCCTGATAGACCACCAGAAGAAAGGAGTTACATATAGCGTGCTTTCCCACAAGCAGAGTACGGAATACGTTGGAGGTTTCCATGTTTTCTATGACCCCATAGCAGAGTACATGGAAAGGATAGGTAATGGTAATGACTGGTCACATCTCTGCGGTAAATATTAGTCTATATTCTATAGCTTTATTCCATTATCTATTTCATTTCTATCCATCAAGCACGAAAAAAGAACAACACTATTAGGCAAGTTGCTTGATTGGATTCACTGGAAGTACGATTTCACTTAATTGGGATTATGAACTAAATTAGGTAGGGTAGGTAGGAACCAATAAGCTTGACAATTGTCAAGCATTTCCTTCATTACTATTTTATTTTTCTTTTTTAGTTATAAGCACAGGTTTGCAGTCAAGAGCATGGTTTGCAAGAGTGGCAGGAATTCACTGCAATAGTAGCTCAGAGCAAACTGGAGATTTCAAAGAAAGATTGAAGATATCCCAATGGATTTGCCACTTGGTCTACAAGGGTTCTTTGCTACCTCATTGGGAGGATAGCATCCCTTGTAGATCCAGTTTTTAACACTCCATTTTTTAACAATCTAATTATGAGCCCGACAGAAGTTCGAGGAGGACGTTGGATGTGCTGAAGGCATTAAACAAGATTCATAATCAAAGGTTGAGATTGATCAGATGGCAGATCAATAGCGTCAAAACATTCTACATGGTAGACATGCTCGACCAAAGCCACTTTTCTAAATTGTGAAATAGTTTAAAGGACGAAGGCATCTAACAATTGAGATGAGAGACGAAGCAGATCTACGGTCTTAGTCAATTTCGAAAAATCGACTTGTGCGAGTAAAGCTGCAATTTCAAATCGTGAAATGTGATCCCGACCATGAATATCAATGGTCATGATAAAAAAGAGAAGAGATCTACGGTCATGGATTATTTCGCAATGCAAACTAGCAAGGTTGAAGTCCAGGATTTCACACTATGAAAAGTAGTGGGGCCCACTCGAATCGACGGTTGCATGAAGAGGTCGATCGCGATCAACGATTGAGAGCGAGCCTTGGTCTTAAACTGTTCGTTGAATCTAGAGAATAAATTTAGCGGCAGAAATGATGGAACGTGGACAGTGGGCGTAAAATATTCCTCAAATCTGAAGGCTGAGAAGACTTCCATGCTACAGGATTCACATCCAGTGCAGAGATGACAGCGAAGGAGACATTCATACGTGTGATATTCCTCCCTGCAGATTGGTCGATTCCCTGATGCCATTTGCAGCATGCTCATAGGTAAAATCATCCTTATGGTAGAATATTTTCATGTGAGTTATCCTGCGAAAGTAAGGAAAGTAACCGACAAATCCGCTATTCACACGGGGCGAAAGCCAGCACAAAGGGGAAACCATTCCGTTTCCTACATCATAAGAGTGAGGAAATGTTGGAGCATCCACTTCATGAAATTTGCAGCATGGATCAACTGTACGAGGTGGCTTCCAAGAAATACTTCCCACAACAGACGGTAAGGTGCCATGGTGCATGAAATGACATGGCTAAGATCCCCATTAGGTAAACGATCACTCTGCTCGCGCCCTCACACATGCTGATACCAAAAACAATAGATGACAGAATGTGCGGGAATGTTGACTGGTAATTATCAAAAACTTATATATCTTCCTTCGAAACACTGGGGATGAGCTAAAATATCTTTAGAACCTGAGTTTCTGCCTCTTCACGAATCTGCAAAGGCCCGAAGAGTTTGACGATGAAGATCTAGTTCAAGAAGCTTGTCCGTCTGGGTGAGTTGATGGTTGGTGAGAAAACTTCCACACTCACCCGTCACCTTGGTATTGCATGCTAATAATGACACCAGCCATCGGGGCCCAGATGTGATACCTACACCTCCGACGACGTAGGGCCTAGACACTTACTTCCTGTAAGTGTTGTTTTAGGAACCCTTGATACTATCGCTGCTACCAAAGCCTCCACAGAAGAAGACAGTCCTTGACTGCTCTGTGTATAAGCATTTGTTCGGATGGGAGCATCAGCGTTCTAAAGCCCATATAGTCTTGTTTGTGAATTCCACTTTCCAAGGGTGATGGGGCCGGTGTATATATGCTACGCCTTATTGCCCATGGGAGATCCCACCCTTCTGGAGATGAGAAGCACAAGAATGACAAGACACTTAGCGGGCTTGCCTCAGCCGAAAGCAATGCGGCCCTTCTTCCAGACTCCATGGATAACAATGTTACTCAAAGAAGAATGAGGTGGAAAATGAGGTTGAGCAGGAGAAAAATGCAAACTACCCTGTCGGTGTGCCCATGCGGTAAGCTACATTTGAAACACGGTGGGAACACACACTTCAGACAGAGAAAGAGGCGTCATATTCATAACGGCCAAGCACATCAAGCTTTCACTCAGGCTAAATGTGCTGTAGCTCCATAATGTTTGTAAAATGTGGCAATAGTTCCACTCTATATACTGTTGATGCATGATTGTGACTAGAAACAGTATTTAGGTTTGTTTCGGAGAATAGTCTCAGCACTAGAATAGTATAAATACACTCCCGAAAGAGGGATAAGGGGAGAGAGTTGGAAGGTTTGGGAAAACCTTCAAGGGATGAGGCTCTCCATTGTAAATAAGATCCGATACCTGTGTTGTGAATAAGATTGCAGAGGAAGAGTTGTTTCTTAAAACCAGAGATTCATATGTCATTGCTTCTTTCAATATGTATTTTATTTACGTGAAATGTATATCCTATTTCCATTCCAGTTTGTTGATTGCTTTCATGTCTTTAACTTAGCGTATAACATTTTGGAATTCATACTTGCTATGCTCCGCCTATTGTTTCAAACATTTATTAAAGTTTCTTCTAAATTTGTGCGGAATTCATCTTGCGGGTGCTCCGCGCAATGGGATGTTCTCTCTTGTCTTCTAACCACCCGCTAAATATCTCCTGATTGCAAGATAAATGGCTACCTTTCCTCTGTCTACAACCCCACGCCATTCTTTTCCTCATGCAAATGTTCCCTACTCAGGTTTTCGGCTCCATTGCCAATGGTTCCTTGCCCTGAAAATCCAGCTTGCATCTCACGTCACTCTACTTTGTCCCATCTCGGGAGTCCAGTCTCCTGACTATCCTTGAGTGAATATCTTACGTGGAGTAAAATATGAAGACAAGCGAGAGATCCCTATCTGACTGCGTAAGGCCGGAGGCGCAGTGTAAAGCGGTTCTGTTGTTACGCCGAGAGTGGGCCCTCCCCTCAACCTTTGGGCTCAAAATCCCAGTGCTAACAGGGCCCACTATGATGAAAGGAAATAGTGGAGCAGGATGTGACCGCATCTTTCTGGTGTAAACCTGACAAGGATGACAACGCTTCATGGCTTCCACACAATCTTTAAAGATCGTGGGCCATAAATAACCGGCACACACAATATTTTGGTCCATTGCTAACCTAGATGAATGAACCCCACATGCTCCACTATGTGAATCATTTAGAACACTCTCAACCTCTTTGTGGGTGAGGAACTGACGTAAAACAATGTCTACCCCTCTGCGGTATAAAGTATCCCCGGTGATAAGGTAGTTTTTCGCATGTACGCATAGTTTGCGTCTCTCCTCCAGCGAAAAGGTCGCAGGTCACTTCAGAGTCTGGAGATAGATAAGTATATCTCCGTACCAAGGATTAGAGGTGGAAATAAGAAAAATGTGCTCATCTAGGAATGAGTCTTCTTCAACAACTACATCTTCTTCCACTGGAAATTCTACAATAAGTTCTACAAAAACTAAGGATTTTTTCGATTTGGTGGATTGAAAATCCAAGTCAAAATCCTGGAGAATGAATATCCATTTGTTAAATTTTCCCTTGACTATGCGTTGAGACAAAACATACTGAAAGGGATTAACATATGCCACTACTTTTGTAGTCCTCAATAAGATGTAGTGATGTAACCTCTGCACAGCATAAACAACTTCTAAAGCAAACTTTTCAACATGGGAGTACCAAAGTTTAGGGTCATCTAAAGCACGACTAAGGTAATAGACGACATTCTCTTGGAGCTCATCATCTTCCTGGACCAGAACTACCCCAATGGTCGACTCAAACGCGACGAGATACAATATAAAATCACAAGAGTAATCTGACGATTGTAACTAAGGAGCCGATAAAAAATATTTCTTTAATTCTGCGAAAGCAAGTTGTGTGGTTTCATCGCATACAAATGGGGTGTCCTGCTTCAACAGGCACATGGAACCTTTGGTGATCTTGGCATAATTCATGATAAAATGTCGAAGAAAGTTATACTTTTCTTGCAGGATGTGAAGCTTACTGATAGAATGAGGAGGAGGCATATTTACAATGGCCTCAACTTTCAAAGGATCCACATGAATACCTTTGTTATAAACTATGAACCCGAGTAGCTGACCTGACTTGACACATAAAAAACACTTGTGGGGATTCAAGCGTATTTTGTAATTCTTGCATCATTAAAAAATTAAGTGCAAGTAATCTGGATGATCGATCCTCTTATGAGAATGAGCAGGAAGATCATCTAGGTATGGCTCAAGAATAGACTTGATGTCATGGAAGGAAAAATTCATTGCCCGCTGAAAGGTAGCCCCTACATTTTTCAATCTAAAAGGAATTTTCTTATATGCAAATGTACCCCAAGGACAAATGAAATTCATTTTATGTTGGTCTTCTGAATTGATTTGAATCTAATTGTACCCGAAAAAAGTATCCATAAACAAAAAACTTCACTCCCTGCACAAGCAACACTGATTTGATTTATGAACGGTGTGGGGTAATTGTCCTTGGGACAAGATTTGTTTAAATCGTGAAATTTTTTACATACATGTATCATCCCTTGATTTTTACCGATGGGACCATGATTAGATACCCACTTCATCAAAGCGATTGGGTAGATCAAACCAGCTTTCAGTAGCTGAGTCCACTTCAGCCTTAATGGCTACCACTTTACGCAGGTTGATAGGTCTAAGTTTTTGTCGAATCGGTTTGGCATCAGGATAGGTTCATATTTCATGTTCGACTATAGATGGATCTATGCCTGGAATATCCTCATATGACCAAGCAAACACATCGCAAAACTCCTTAAACAATGTCATATAGATAGCAATATCCTCCGAAGATAATTTTGGCGCACCAATAAATACATATTCCACGACATTGGGATTTGCAGAGATGTTGATAGGGATAGTAATGGAATTTTTTTCCATATTCCCCTTGGAAAAGATTCCCTCCCTTGGTAAGGGATTGATCAGTATATCAACATCATCCGCGAGTCTCACATGGAACTCTTGATTTTCAATCCTGCTTAGCTCTGGAAGAAAGTAGGATTTATGGTGAAGATCTTCATAGATCTTATCTCACCCACTCATAGCTTCCAAAATGTCTTCGTTCGAAGGAAAAACCATGTCTAAGAAATCATCAGTATACAAAGAGTTCTCTACCCAAGCATGCAAATAGGATTCTTATGTTGATGTATTTGTAACTTCAAAATGTATTCACTTGTATATCTTATGTATTGTATTTCATTGTACCTCGATGTTCCTATTAGGAGAATCATTAATGTAATCAAGTCATGTAAAGTCATAGAAGTTAACCCTCCTTTGTTGATCAAGGGGAAACGTCCCCACAGTTGAGGGGTACTAGGGTTATTAGACTCTCCTAGTGAATTCTGCCCTGTTAAGTAATTGTCAAGTCAAAAACTAGTATAAATAAGGAGTGAGCCACCCTATTTGCAACACACTCACTCAACTGTAGTGCATGAGTGAGAGAAGAGAAGCTTGCACAAGTGAGAGAGAGAACAACTGTTGAAGATCATCTTCTATATTTGAGTTTTACTTTTTCCATTGGTGCTCATTCTATCTCTGAGGAATTTGCGGGGTTTTCTCCTTTATGGTTTCCTCAAGGAAAAATTTTTGTGTCTCTTATCTCTTGTGATTATTGTTATGCATGTTATTCTCTAAGATAAGATCCTAAGATCATATTGCTTAAATGATCAAAAATATAACATGGTATCAAAGCTAAGTTCCTGAGAATAAGACACTATGAAGCTACAGAAGCTAGGGATTCTTACTTTTTGGGTCTCTCTCCATAGATCATCAGCAAAACAAGGCTAGGCTAACTCTCCATTGAAGGGTGCATCTTTCTATCGAAGCAGAATTTGATTCCGGGCATTTTCATTTTTTGACCTGTCACTACTGCGGGAAATTAGGGCTTTTCATAGAAGAGGAATTTTTTAGTGAGCCCAACATAGAATTTGTCTCCTCCTCAAAATCGAAATTTAGAGACCAAGATCTAAATTTTTGGTTGGGAAAACCTCCGGGAAATTCAAACCCTAATTTGACCCCAGAGCACAAAACCCTAAAAGACTAAAACTAGTCATTTTGGTGAATTTGCTATATATCGAGAGTGGAGAAGGATCGGGAGAAAAAAAATTACAGGCCGAAGATAATTTTTTGATGTACCCTGTGTAAAATTTTAGCCTCAGATTCGCTATATTTTGGGAGATATGATTCCTCCAAATAAGGGTTCCAGCCTCTCCTTGGATTCATCCCTAAACATGACACCTAGGGAAAATTTATATATCTCGAGCTATGAAGCTCCAAATGAAATTTCATAAGATTTTCTAAATAGGGCACGAACTGTACTTTCTATGGTAAAAGTTTCATACCCCAAAGGTGAAACAGTAATAGGTGTCAGTTTGTACGACTTCGCTATGCTGAATAGTCCCGAAATAAGTCACCTTGGTAAAACTCTCATAAGTCCTGATTGGTGAAAACAATTCTGCTCAAATATGCGGTGTTGGAAAGAGGAAATATGAGTCTACCTTAGTGCGAAGTTTTAGACACAGAGGAGCAATAATTTCGAATATATTACAGAAAAAAAATATATTAGGCAATTATGCAGAAGAAATTGAAGAAAAATAGGGCATCAGATATTTTGCAGTTCTGATCACAGTTTTTGGAAAACTATGTTGATGTATATGTAACTTCAGAATTTATTCACTTGTATGTTTCATGTATTATACCCCGATGTTTATTCCGGGAAGTATCTGTAATGTAATTGAGTCATGTCATGCCCTAATGTTCCTATTGGGAGGTTCTATAATGTGAAAAAGTCATGTCAAGTCATTATGTTTAACCCTCCTATTGTTCAAGGGTTGAATTCCCCGCAGTTCTGGGGCCCTGGGGTTATTAGACTCTCCTCGAGAATTCGGCCCTAGTGAGTTATTGTCATGTCGAGAATTAGTATAAATAGAGAGTGAGACTCTCTATTTATCACACACTCACTCACACTTAGTTGTAGCGCATAGCTGAGAGAGAAGAAGATGTCGGGGCTAGAAAGAAAGAGGCTACTGCTGTCAGGAGATCATATTAGTATTTTGGGGCTTTACTTTTGGTGTTGATTCTATCTCTGAGGAAGTTGTGGGATTTTCTCCATTTATGTTTTCGCCTAGGAAAAACATTGTGTTCATTGTCTCTTGTGTTTGATTGTTGTACTTTCTATTCTCCTAGTTAAAGATCCTAAGATAATGCTAGCTTGAATGATAAAATCTAACATGGTATCAGAGCTAACCTGAGAAGAAGACACTATGCAGCTATGGAAACTAGGGCTTCCTAATTTTTGGATCTCTCTCCATATATTTTCAGAAAAAGAAGGTTGGGCTGACTCTCCTCTCTAGGGCATATCTTTCTGTCGAAGCAAAATTTGATTCTGAGCATTTTCAGTTTTTGACCCGACACTACTACCGAAAATTAGGGCTTTCCACAGAAGTGGAATTTTTGAGTGAGCCCGGGCCTGGATTGATATCCTCCTCAAAATCAAAGTTTAAATATAAATATCAAAGCATTTGATTCGATATAACTCCGAGAAAACCAAACCCTAATCTACTCATGAACTAGCACTGCAAAGATTCAGCTCCAGATTCAGATCCGACATCTTGACCTAGTAAGATATAAATTTTTTGTATTTCCATTTGAGGTTCTCAGTTAACATGTCTCATCATACCAAGCTTGATGAAAAGATTGAGGGAGCCGATAACTTCCGAGCGTGGAAGTATAGGATCTCCCTGGTCCTTGAAGAAAATGAGTTGGACTCCTATATCAATGAGGAGGTTCCAGTTCCAGAGGGAGATGAGGCTAAAGCCTTACACAAGAATAAGTTGGTCATGGATAAGAGGATTATTGTTGATTCAATCAAGGATCACGTCATACCACAGGTGTCCTCCCTAAAGACACCTAAAGCTATGTTTGATGCCTTGACCAAACTATTTGAAGGGAAGAACGTAAACCGGAAGATGACTCTGAGAAACAAACTGAAGAATGTAAAGATCCAGAATGCAGAGACCATCTAGTCTTACTTGACAAGGGTCTCTCAGATTAAGGAACAACTAGAAGTAGTAGATGAAGAAGTGGAGAAAGTAGATATTGTTATGACCACCTTGAATGGTCTCCCTAGATCATGGGACTCCTTTATTCAAGGGATATGTGCCAGAAAGAAGTTAGTCAAATTTAGTAGACTATGGGAAGAATGCTCTCAAGAAGAAACTCGGATAGCATCTCGAGAAGAAAATATGGGAAGTGAATATCAAGCTCTCACAGTTCACTCCAAGAAAATCAAAAGAAGTTATCATCACTCTAGAGGTAAGCATTTCCATAAAAATAAAAATAGAAAATATTTGTCTAGAAAAAGATGTTATACATGTGATGAAGTAGGATACTTTGCAAAAGATTGTCCTAAAAGACAAAATAAGAAAAAGGGAAACAAGAGAAGACATCATGCTCATGCCGTAGAGGATGATGAACCTCCCACAAAGAGAATCAGACAAGAAAGTGATGTTTCTTCAAGTGATGAAGAATATGTCTTGATTTCTACTCTCATAGGAAACATCACACATGGAAGCAATGATTGGCTTATAGACAGTGGGGCTTCCAAACATATGACAGGATTCAAAGAGTCCTTTGTGAAACTTTCAGAACATGAATCACCCCACAAGGTGAAAGTTGGAGATGACTACTAGTATCCAATAAAAGGTAGTGGGGAATCCTCCTATAAACTAGACTCTGGAAAGTTTATGAAGATGCAAGATGTATTGTTTGTACCAAGACTAAAGAAGAACCTCCTCTCAAAATCTGCATTAGATGCAAAAGGCATGAGAGTTGCATTTATAGATGGCCAAGTTATCATGTGGCCAAAGGGAAAGACTATTAATGATGCAATAGTGATTGGGGAACAAGAGGAAGGTCTATACAAATTGAAGGTCCATCCAGAACAAGCTTTGGTCCATGACATGGTAGAGCCAAATGAAATTTGGCATAGAAGGCTTGCACATGTGCATTATAGAGCACTGCCACTTGCAAGAAAAGTTGTTTAAGGTCTTCCAAAAATTCAAGCAAAACATGATGGAGTCTGCAAAGGATGTGCGAAAGGAAAGAACACAAAGAAAAAATTTCCAAGTAGCAAGAGCAAGGCAAAAGTAATCTTGGAAATCATTCACTCCGATGTATGCGGTTCGATGTCATCCAGTTCATTAAGCAGGTATGTATACTATGTTTCCTTTATTGATGATTTTTCTAGGAAGACATGGATTTACTTCATGAAGAACAAAGATGAAGTATTCAGCAAGTTCAAGGAATTCAAAGCCTTGATCGATAACCACACAGAAAATAATATCAATACCTTTCAATCAGATAATGACAGAGAATTCACATCAAATGAATTCAAAGCATTATGCAAATATTCAAGGATTAAGAGGGAGTTAACTACTCCATATAATCCACAACAGAATGGGGTTGCAGAAAGGAAGAATAGAAAAATCATGGAAGTTGCAAGGGCTATGCTTCATGATCAAGATATTCCCATGCATCTATGGGCAGAAGCTTCCAGAACAACGGTGTATTTACAGAACCGTACTCCACACAGAGTACTCGAGAACAAGACACCTGAAGAAGTCTTTTCCGGCAAGAAACCAGAAGTTAGCCATCTCAAAACATTCAGTTGTCCAGTGTACATACACATTCCAAAATAAAAGAGGACAAAGATAGATACTTTAGGAAGGAAGGGTATATTTGTGGGATACTCTAAAAGATTGAAGGCTTACAGAATATACTTCCCAGGATTCAAGAATATTGACATTAGCAGGGATGTAACATTTGACGAAGACTCAGCTTAAAACAAATCCAGAAAGAGACCTGCTGAAGAACCTGAAGAAACAGAAGCACCTAGAATTCATGACACAACCATGAACGAAGAAATTCAAGAAGAAGATCGAGATTTTGAAAGACCTCAAGAATCTGTAGATCCACCTCAGGAGAAGAATCCTCACAAAAGGAAATCTGCTTGGGTACGAGAACCTATCCAAGGTGCAGAAAGATATGGGGATCTAGAAGAAAATCATAGAGAAAGAAAAAGAACGAGGTCCTACTCTGGTTATGTAGCCTTATTATGTGATTACATCGATAAAGAACCTTCCAATTATGAAGAAGTGGCACAAAGGAAAGAATGGAAGGATGTTATGATTGAAGAGTATCAATCGATCATGAAGAATGATGTTTGGGATGTTGTCCCAGTACCAAAAGGGAATTTTCTTGTAACTTCCAAATGGATCTACAAGATCAAGCATGCTGCAAATGGTAGCATAGAAAAATATAAAGCAATATTTGTGGCTCGTGGCTTCTCCCAGAAAGAAGGAATAGATTATGAAGAAACTTTTGCACCTAGATCTAGATACACTTCCATTAGGTCAGTACTTGCTCTGGCTGCAGTGATGAAATGGAAGATACACCAGATGGATGTCAAGACTGCTTTCTTGAATGGTGTAGTGGAAGAGGAAGTGTATGTGGAGTAGCCACTCGGTTTTGAGACACATGACAGGGAGTCTCATGTGTGTAGATTGAAGAAATCCCTGTACAGTTTGAAACAAGAACCCAGGACATGGTACATCATAATTGATAGCTTTCTATCCAGTTTGGGCTTTACCAAGAATAAAGAAGATTCCAACCTTTACTAAAAGGTTGAAGATGGTAACCCAGTAATACTTTTACTGTATGTAGATGATCTGTTTGTAAGAGGTATGGGTGGGTTTATTACTGATACGAAGAGGAATCTTGCTGCCGAGTTCAAAATGAAGGACTTGGGTATGATGCATTATTTTCTAGGCATGGAGCTGTGGCAGAATGTAGATAGAATTTCCCTGGGGCAAGGGAAATATACGGTAGAGATCCTAAAGAGATTTGGGATGATGGACTACAAGGCCATGACCACACCTATGGCATCAAACCTGAAGCTATTGAGTGATGATTCATCTGATTCGGTTGATGCTACGATGTATCGTCAAATGATTGGCTCCTTGATGTACCTGACAAACACAAGACCAGATATTTGCTTTGTTGTGAACACCTTGAGCCAGTTCCTGACAGATTCGAGACATGTTCACTCTATTGCTGCAAAGCATATTCTGAGGTACCTGAAGGGTACAGTTGATTATGGGCTCAAGTATGAGGTGAATCAGAAGATTAACCTGGAAGGTTATGTTGATTTATATTGGGCAGTAAGTGCCATCGATAGAAAGAGCACTTCAGGGTGTTGCTTCAGTATGGGATCAGGTGTGATATCTTGGTTTAGCAGGAAGCAATCCTATGTGGCACTGAGTACAGCTGAAGCAGAGTATGTCGCAGCTTGTTCAGCTAGTTGTGAGGTAGTATGGCTGAGGAAGCTACTGTTTGATCTATTTGATCTCCAGTTAGATGCTACTTGTATATATTGTGACAAACATAGTTGTGTGAAATTGTCGGAGAACCCGGTGTTCCATGACAATTCAAAGCATATCGAGATCAAGTATCACTATATCATGGATATGGTGCATAGAGGAGTAGTGAAGCTCTAGTATGTTGCGAAGGGCGAACAAATAGCTGATGTGTTGATGAAGCCATTGGCTAGAGTGAAGTTTGAGTACTTCAGGGAGAAGCTTGGTATTCTCTAGATCAAGGTTTACCCTAAGGGGAAGTGATGAGTCTGTGAGCCATTCTGACATGGTGAGAGGATTGGTTCCTTCCATGGTAAGATGTAAGGGCTGAGCCATTCTATCATGGTGAGAGGATTGGTTCCTTCCATGTGAGATATGAGTGCTGAGCCATTCTGATATGACTGTAGGATTGGTTCCTACATGATCATATATAAGGGCTATTTCCATTCTCTGAACGGGGGTACCTGGTCAGTTACCAAGAATACTCAGTCTAGGACTGAGAGCCATTCTAATATGACTATGGGATGTAGTCTCACATGATCAGATATAAGTGCAGGGCCATTCAGATGTGATTGAGGGATATGTTCCCACTTGATCAGATATAAGGGTTGTTGCCATTCTGTCATGGTGAGAGGATTGGTTCCTTCAATGTCATATGTGAGTGTTGAGCCATTCTGATGTGACTGTAGGATTGGTTCCTACATGATCAGATATAAGGGCTATTTCCATTCTCTGAATGGAGGCACCTGGTCAATTACTAGGAACCCTCAGTCTGGGACTGAGTGCCTTTCTGACGAGTCAAGGTCAGATGTAAGTGTTGTGCCTTTCTGACGAGTCAAGGTCAGATGTGAGTGTTGTGCCTTTTCACAGATGATAGTAGTTGTTTCCTATCATGCTGGTGAATGTAAGTGTTGTGCGTTTCTGACAAGTCAAGGTTAGATGTAAGTGAAGTTCCTTTCCATAGATGATAGTAGTTGTGTCCTATCATGCTGGTGGATGTGAGTGTTATGCCTTTTCATAGATGATAGTAGTTGTGTACTATCATGCTGGTGAATGTAAGTGTTGTGCCTTTCTAACATGGTGTTGGATGTGATCCTGTCATGGTCAGATGTGAGTGCTTGCCATTATGACTTAGGGTTAGATATAAGAGCTAAAGAATACCTACAAGGAGGATAGGCCTACAACCAGCATGAAAAATGGATGGCGCTGTAGAACTTCCTGTGACGAGAAGAATCATGAGATAGCACCTATGATGATGACCCAGTGATGATCCAGATCGAGTGATGATTCAGATCCAGTAATCATGTCTCCAAGATGATCCAGATTGAGTGATGATCCAGATCCAGCAATGATGATCCAGATCCAGCAATGATGATCCAGATCTAGTGATGATCCAGATCCAGCAATGATGATCCAGATCCAGTGATGATGTCCCCATTTTGATCCAGATCGAGTGATGATCGAGATCCATTGATGATGATCCAGATCAAGTGATCATCCAGATCCAAGATGAATATGAATTAAAGATGCATATGACAAGATGATCCAGAGAAGAAGACCAGTGCTGACAAATTGTGTCGAGAGAATACCTTCCTAGTTAAGAGGGATTTTTGATGTATATGTAGCTTCGGAATGTATTCACGTGTATGTTTCATGTATTGTACCTCGATGTTTATTCCGGGAAGTATCTGTAATGTAATTGAGTCATGTCATTCCCCAATGTTCCTATCGGGAGGTTCTATAATGTAAACAAGTCATGTCAAGTCATTATGGTTAACCCTCCTATTGTTCAAGGGTTAAAGTCCCCACAGTTTCGGGGCCCTAGGGTTATTAGACTCTCCTAGAGAAGTCGTCCCTAGTGAGTTATTGTCAAGTCAAGAATTATTATAAATAAAGAGTGAGCCTCTCTATTTAACACACACTCACTCACACTCAGTTGTAGTGCATAGCTGAGAGAGAAGAAATTGTTGGGGCTAGAAATAAAGAGGCTACTGATGTCGAGAGATCATCTTTCTATTTTGGGGTTTTATTTTTGGTGTTGATTCTATCTCTGAGGTTTCTCCATTTATGGTTTCCTTGAGGAAAAACATTGTATTCATTGTCTCTTGTGTTTGATTGTTGTACTTGTTATTCTCTCAGTTAAAGATCCTAACATAATGCTAGCTTGAATGATAAAATGTAACAAATGAGTATGCTCCTCAGCTCACCTTGAGGAGGTGCATCTTTCTATCCAATCATATCTAAAATATTCTAAGTTTTGAAAATTAGGGTTTACTTGGAAAACCCTAGATCAACCAGATTTGGAACTAGGACAAGCACCTCAAATTGGTAAGATCTAATCTTCTGCTATTTACATTTGAGGTTCTCATTTCAAAATGACCTATCACACCATATTGATGACAATCTTGGTGAAGTTGAGAAATTCCAAGTATGGAAGTGTAAGACCTGTATGATCCTTGAAGAAATTAACTTGGATAAGTATTTTAGTAAGAAAGGTCTAGGAGCCAGAGGGAGATGAGGCTAAGGATAGATCCAAGAGAATTATTTCAGATTATATTAAAGATCATCTCATTCCTCATGTGTCATCCTTGAAGACACCAAAAGGAAGCGTCCGATGCTATGAGGAAGAAATCGAAGAAGAATAAGATATTGTTATAACCACCTTGAATGGCCTCCTAGGATCATGGGATTCATTCATTCGAGGAATATGTGGTAGAAGGACTTGATTACCTTCAACAGACTCTGGGAAGAGAGAACACAAGAAGAAGCTCGACTCATAATAAGAGAAACTAAGATGGGAGCAAATGAATATCTAGATCTCACGATTCAAAGAAGATCCCTCAAGCGATGAGGAATATGAAGGACTCAATTCTTAAAGAACCTCCTATCCATATTAGAATTTGGATAAGAAATTATGATGTTATCAATGAATAAGATGATGAAGCAGAAGGATTAAGAAGGAGTCTACCCACGAAACGAATAAAGATAAGTATTCAATTGTCATTTCATGATATTATTTGGTTATGCATTTGTCTATATTCAATGGATGTGCTATTCATGTAGAATGTTTGCATTAATGATAGTATACTACTAATATGCATGTGATGGGTAAGTATCCCATGGTTCTATACAACTCTCCATTGCTACTTATCTAGAATGAAACCTCTTTGCTGACATATTAGATCAATGCACAATCTCAATGATGTCATGGTAGAGATGGAAGGAATCTAGAAAGTTTCCATAAGATATGGATGAATGTTGTATTGACTAAAATAGTTGCATGATTGTATCTTTATGCATAAAGAATTTTCCATTATGAATGTGCCTTATGAAATGTTTCTAACCATACAACTGGTGCATTTCACTTGTAGGGAAAATCACGTACAATCATCTACAAGAAAAGAAGGATGAGACTTGTTCTGAAGAACAAGTGACGACGGTTTGAGAAATAATCCAAGATGAAGAATAATATGATGATAATTTTAAAGAAAGAAAGAGGCCTCAGACACAATGTAGTTATGTGACACAGTTGAGCGACATCATTGATGTAGAAACTTCCAGCTATGAAGAAGTAGCCAAGAAAATAAAAGGAAGGAGAGTACAAGTTCAAGAAGAATGATGTCTAGGATGCGGTATCGAGAACTGAAGGGAAGTTCATAGTATATTCCATATGTATCTATAAAATACAACATGAAGTAGATGGAAACATCAAGCAATACAAGGAAAGATACATAGCACGGGGCTTCTCACAGAAAGAAGGCATATACTACGAAGAGACATTTGCAGCCACCGGAAGTCGAGACGCATGATAGTTAAACTCATGTGTGCAAATTAAAGAAGGCCTTGTATGAGCTCAGAAGGCACCCATGGGATAACTCATAAATGAGGAGCTTGGAGATCACCTAGAGTAATGAATATCTTAACCTTTTCTACAAGGTTGAAGATGAAATCCTATAGAGGATGACAAGCTCACATATGGGTGTGAGAAGAGATTTGAAAAGGTTCAAGATATAGGATCTTGGTATCCAGTGACCCTAGATGGATACATATAATATTAGTAGCAGAGGAAGCTACTTGTCACTCAAGTACATAATACATAGAGTATGAAAGGAAGAGGGAGAATGATGCTTCGCTTTAGAGGGAGTGACTACAGATGATCCCAAGGTTCGACATGGTATGACAAGATGGACAGATTACTGATGGCTCTAGGATTTACTAAGAGTAAAGAATATTCCAACCTTTACTTCAAGGTTGAATGAGGAACACCAGTGATGCTCCTGTTATATGTCGATGACCTGGTCCGAACAGGAAAATACCAGGAACTCATTAAAGATGCAAGAAGGATACTTGCTACCAATTTTGACATGAAGGAATTGGGTATGATGCATTAATTTATAGGCATGGAGGTGTAGAAAAAAATATCCCTTTGACAAGGGAAGTATGTAGTGGAGATCCTGAAGAGGTTCGAGATGATGGACTGCAAGGCCATGATGACACTTATGGCATCGAACCTGAAGCTATTGAGTGATGCTTCATCAGAGTCGGTTAATGCTATGACGTGTCATCAAATGATTGGGTCCTTGATGTACCTGAAAAATACGAGACCAAATATTTGCTTTGTTGTGAACACATTGAGCCGATTCTTGACAGATCCAAGACATGTTCACCTGATTGCTGCAAAGCATATTCTGAGGTACCTAAAGGGTATAGTTGATTATGGGATCAAGTATGAGGTGAATCAGAATATTAACCTGGAGGGGTATGTGGATTCAGATTGGGCAGGCAGTGCCATTGATAGGAAGAGCACTTCAGGGTGCTGCTATAGTATGGGATTAGGTGTGATCTCTTGGTTTAGCGGGAAGCAGTCCTGTGTGGCACTAAGTACAGCTGAAGCAGAGTATGTCATAGTTTGTTCAGCTAGTTGTGAGGCGGTGTGGCTGAGGAAGCTACTATATGATTTGTTTCATCTCCAGTTGGATGCTACTTATGATATATTGTGACAACCAGAGTTATGTGAAGTTGTTGGAGAACCCAGTGTTCCATGACAAGTCAAAGCATATCGAGATCAAATATCACTATATTAGGGATATGGTGCAGAGAGGAGTAGTGAAGCTCCAGTATGTTGCGACAGATGAGCAGATAGCTGATGTGTTGAACAAGCCATTAGCCAGAGTGAAGTTTGAGTACTTCAGAGAGAAGCTTGGTGTTCTCCAGATCGACGTTCCTTCCAAGAGGAAGTGATGAGTCCTTGTGCCTTTCTAACATGGTGGTAGGATTGGTTCCTCCCATGGTCAGATGTAAGTGTTGTTCCCTTCTAACATGCTAGCAGGATTGGTTCCTCCCATGGTCAGATGTAAGTGCTGAGCCTTTCCTCAGATGGTTGTAGGTGTGTCATACCATGTTGGGAAATGTAAGTGCAGATCCTTTCCTCGGATGGTAGTAGGTGTGTCCTACCATGCCGCCAGATGTAAGTGATGGGGCCTTTCTCTGGATGGTAGTAGGTGTGTCCTACCATGCCAGTGGATGTAAGTGACAAGGCCTTTCCCTAGATGGTAGTAGGTGTGTCGTACCATGCCAATGGATGTAAGTGTTGGGACCTTTCGCTGAATGGTAGTAGGTGTGTCCTACCATGCTAGTGGATGTAAGTGTTGGGGCCTTTCCCTGGATGGTAGTAGGTGTGTCCTACTATGCCAATGGATGTAAGTGTTGGAGCCTTTCCCTGGATGGTAGTATGTGTGTCCTACCATGCCAGTGGATGTAAGTGTTGGAGCCTTTCCTAGATGGTAGTAGGTGTGTCCTATCATGCTGGTGTATGTAAGTGTTGCAGCCTTTCCTGGATGGTAGTAGGTGTGTCCTACCATGCTGATGGATATAAATGTTGGAGCCTTTCTCGGATGGTAGTAGGTGTGTCCTACCATGCCGATGATATAAGAATTGAAGAAGAAGACCTACATGGAGGCTAGGCATACAACCAACATGAAAAAGGTTTGGCTCTATAGAACTTCCTATGATGAGTAGAATTGAGAGATAGAACCATTTGTTCGAGATAGCAAGAGCAGTGATGATAATGATGATCTAGTCTGATGATGATCCAGTAATGACGATCCAATGATGATGATGATCCATATTTGATGATGATCCTGTGATGACGATGATCCATCTTTGATGATGATCCTGTGATGAATACTTGTGATGATGAACTATGTCAAGAGAATACCTTCCTAGTTAAGAGGGAGTGTTGATGTATTTATAACTTTAGAATGTATTCACTTGTATATATTATGTATTGCATTTCATTATAACCCAATGTTCCTATTGGGAGAATCATTAATGTAATCAAGTCATGTAAAGTCATAGAGTTTAACCCTCCTTTTTTTATTAGAGGGGAAACTCCCCACAATTGAGGGGCACTAGGGTTATTAGACTCTCTTAGTGAATTAAACCTTGGTAAGTAATTGTCAAGTTGGAAAATAGTATAAATAGAGAGTGAGCCTCTGTATTTGCAGCACAAACTCACTCAACTGTATCGCATGAGTGAGAGAAGAGAAGCTCACACAAGTGAGAGAGAGAATAACTGTCGTAGACCATCTTTTTGTATTTGGGTTTTACTTTTTCCATTGGGGCTCATTCTATCTCTAAGGAAGTTACGGGGTTTTCTCCTATATGGTTTCCCCGAGGAAAAATCTTTGTGTCTCTTGTCTCTTGTGATTATTGATGTGCATGTTATTCTCTTAGATAATACCCTAAGATCATATTGCTTAAATAATAAAAATATAACATCTTCTGACTCCTCTGAGACTGTAGGAAGAATCAGATTGGGATCAACAGTGGTGTTAACGATAGCCTGGTAAGCTACTTCGAATGCCGATAGGGAACTTCATGTTCATAACAGGAAGGAAAGACCCAAGGATCCATTCTATCGACAACCATAGCGATATAATTCCCTACAATAGTAGAACCTAAGTAGTTTATCGGGGCTAGGATATCAAAAGTTCCCATTAACAATGAATACATACCAACCCAAAAGCTCTCATTAGCTGGTTTGACCTGATTAACCAATGGCACGGTAGACTCATTATTTTCCATACGACATTTCTGAGTGAAACTGAGTTGGTCAACAGTGACCAACTTCCCTTCGTGTAGAAACACTACCTCTTGAAGAATGCCCGAGGCAATCGCACGCATAGCGTAAGTCTAGCTTATACTTAGAAGCAAGTTATAATCCAATGGAGCATCAATAACCTCCAATTCAACAGACACTACCTTCCCTGCCAGCTTAATCTCAAAAGTTGGTAGGATACCATGCAGACGGAATGACCTTCTATCGAAATCAGTAAGTAAGGTGTTTGATGGAACTAGATCTGGAGATCCAAGAGCCTTCCAGTAAGATAAAGACATGACACATGTGGAAGCACCTTCATCAACAATTGTCCTTCCAATGGTATTTCCACCATGGATGACATCTACTGACAAAGCCACATGATACGATAGGAGAATATTGACATTAGAAAAATTAAATTTTTCCATAAGGCTCGACAAATACATACTACCTAAGGCTACTAAGAGTGCATCTCACTGGGCGAGACAACTCTGCAGCACCTCCAATGCCAACATCTCACATGGGGTTTGGGCCAAATATTCAACTACAGAGTAGTTGTCTACAACCTTTGCATTGGGATTGTGCAATGCTTTCTTAAAGACACTCTTTGGTATCTTGGGCATTGGATCAATAGGCTTCTCAAACATGAGAGGGTTAGAATTTTCACCTATAGACTTACCCTTCTCCGGAGCCTCTATCTCATAGTTATTATTTCTAGTCTGGAGTAATGTCTCGGATCTCACCATGTTGATGTAATTTTGGTCAGGAGGAGAACTCGAAGTGCCTCTAGATGCATTAGAAACAAAAGTTGAATTCTATCCTTGGGGAAAAGGATCCTTCAAGACAGCCGGTTGTTGAGTCTTAAGCATCTTCTGAGCTTGTTCCATAAGAGGGAATTGATGAGCCAAATGATCTCCATGGAAAAACTTAAAGGGAAATTTCACTTTCTTCTTATCCTTTTTTCCCCCATCAACATTATTCATGGGTTTAGGCTTGTTTTGTTTTCCCTCACCTTTCTTCCCCTTCTTATTTTTCCCACCCGTCTGTTGATTTCCCTTTCGGGAGGATTGAGCAAAAACATTTGCATTTTGGGGTGAGGGGGCAACCTTTTCTTCCTCCACTATAGACTTCTTGATGGACAACTCATGGAGTTGTTTGGCCAAAGACTCTACAGTGGGGGAATTCACTAAACCAACCACACCATCTGCATGGGTTCTAGGCTTGGGTTTCTCAACACTATGGATAGACCATGGTGCCTCAGGTATGATTTCATATAATATCCTAGACTAAGAATATATCAAATCCAACTGTTGGGCCCTGAGGATGGCCTCTTCTTCAGTAGTCACTCCCGAAGTGGATACATCCTTATATATATAAGGCAACAAAGACTTAAGGAACCACTCTAACAAAAACTTGGGGGGATGGTGGCTTTTATAAGCCTCTTCCATCTTCTCCATTCTTGGATATGATCCAAAAATTGAGTGGCTTTATCTTTCCTAAAGTAGACAAGAGTTCTGTGTCGGCATCATACCGGACAAGAAGCTGGAAGTGGTTCAAGAACACCTCCGCTAAGTCCCAAAAACTATGAAACATAGCAGAGGGCAATTCAATATACCACTTTACTGTAACACCAGTTAGATTTCTTCGGAACAGCCTCAACCGAATGTTTTCATCATTCAGTGAGTTGGAAGAGCACCATAAATGGAAAGTGGTGACATGGGCTCCTGGATCCTCCCCAGTTTTTCCTTCAAACTTGGGAATGTACGAAGGTAACTTGGTTGGAACAGGTGGCCACATAGAATTATGTTTCTCTGGGTCATTCATCAACTTGTTCAAGTCTAGCAAGTTCAAAGTTGTCAGAAATAGAATTTTAGGCCTAACTGGAGCCTGAAAAGTACGATTTTGGGAGGTGGAAGGAATTGCCCCCTGGTTCCTAAATGTAAAGGTGGGGTTTCCCCTAGCTTTCAGTTGTGAATTAGTTGGACTACTTTGAAATGTTTTCCACCCATAAGCCATTGGATTATTTCTGTGCGGTGCAGTATAAGTAGTTTGATCTCCTCCAGATGAAGATGGAGTCTGAAATACTGGAGCGGGTATCCCTATGCTAAAAATCAAAAAAGGAAAGCTCATGAACAGAGCTGAAATTGGAGTTTGGAAACCTTTACCATAGGTGTTTATATTTCCAAACTGCAGCCCCACATATGCAGGTGTAGGGCCCACATAAGGAGTGGATGGGGGAATGTGCCCCCCATTCCAAGGAAATCCCTGAACAAATGAAGAGGATCCAACGAAACCACTCTGTGTAGTATGCATAAAAGAGGGTGAAGAAAAAGGTGCACTAGGTATACCAGTGACCACCCCACTAGAAGGGATTTCTACATTCAAGGAAGCCAGTGGTTGAACCACCCGACCACTAGGTGACAAAGTTGAAGCAGGTATACTTGGTCTAGAAGTACCTACCGGGGGAGGTGGAACTCTTCCATCCAATATGGATGAGGTGGGGGTAGATATACCTTCGGCTAAACTTGCCATAATGCTTCTCACAGGAACACCAATCACAAGTGAAGTAAATGGAAGAACTTGGATGATCACAAGATCGTTGAATTCAGTAAGAGGGGGGTTAAATTTTTTTGCAAACTCGTCAGCTTGCAAGTCCTCAATCTCTACTGCAGTTGTATCAACCTGGTTTGGCCTAAGTTTTGGTTCACCTAGAACTTCATTGATTCCTACCGGTTCAAAAGAACCACCTGTATCTAATCTTCTCCTTTGAGGGGGCGGTGGAGGCTCCACTTAGTAGCTTGAGGAATGTCTTGCAACCTTCTTGACCTTTTGAGAGGTTGATCCTCCATAGTTAAAAATTGAATCTTCACACACCCTAAGGCGGAATAAAAATAAAAAAACCACACAACACTCACTACAAAATTTTCTAAAGCCAAAGAAGACAAGAAGGGTATAAGATATGCTTTCCAAAATAAATCTGAGAGACAGTTACTTGGAGTCCCTATAGATGTTCTTACGAACAAGCGGAGGAATCACCCAATCGCCCTTCCATGCCTTCTACCAGGGTTACCTTCCAAGCCCGTCCAAGGTCAACCAGAAATAGCCTTCTGGTGTACCAGTGTATGAACCCTAGATGTCAAAGAGACTAAAGGCTACCGCAACTATATTAACATTTTTGGGGGACAGTCACAAACTTGATTCATATTCATGGGCAGGGTAGCAAAGCCTGAAACCCTATCAACACCGACACCGCACGGGGCCCAAGAGGTGGTATTGACAAAAGTCCCCAGATGTGCAAAAATCTTGGTCTATGCTTTGACAAGGAATTGGAGGGTTATCTCCTCAGTCCAAGTCTCCATGCGGCCTCATGGTTAACTTCCATTTGAGAGGATTTCCCAGATACAATCAACATAGAAGAGGATTTACCTACTAATTGGCCAACTACGTCCGAAATCAAATACTTGTGGAGAATTGAAACTCCCTAATCCACAAGTATATCCTAAGCTAGTTGGTGTAGGAGCCTAAAAAATAAAACTTACTAATAATTTTTAATTATATCATTCATTTTAAAAGGTTGTTTTTAGTCAAAGGAAAATGGCATGAAACTAGTGTGATCTTATAGACTCGATAAGAAAAAGAAAAATTATGTATAAATAAAATTTCAAAGTAAATTGTGAATACTGAAACCAAATTTCTCCTAAAGATGGACGCAGGCTTGCGATACGAAATGTACATAGAGACACAAGTTTCTCACACAGGATTCCATAACTCTGAAGTAAATAATACAACCTGTGAAAACCTAAATAAATACAAACTTCTTTTCTTTTTGTAAATAGAAGCTAATGAATTTATAATTAAATTCAAGAAAACTAAGACTTTTTTTATAATTTTATAATTTTTATTTGAAAAATACTGAAAAGAAACAACTAAATGCAAAAGTATAAAATGTTTTTCTTCTCTTTCAAAAACTTCAAAAACTATAATGCAACTAAATGCAAGTTTTGAGCAAGTTCAAATAATCAAAGCATATCAAAAGTGAAATGAGGCATAAAGGACCTAAAGTGACCCACTTCAACCAATAGGAAGAATACTTGGAAAAAACCTGACTTGGAGAAACTATTGAACCCAAAGAGTCCACTAGATTCACAAAAGAAGAGTGACAAACTAACACCACAAGACATCACAGAGTATAAAGCATCTAAGGACCTAAAAATAAGCATTCAAACCTATATACCAAGCAAGAGGACCACCTACACTTCACAAATGAAAGAAATTCAAACAAAAGGCTCAAAGGCTTGATGAACAAGAAAATGGTGTGACTCACAAACTTTAGACTCACAGAGTCATGCAATAAACAGAAGACTTCCAAACAACTAAAAATCCAAAGAGACAGGGATAAGCAAACCCTATCCAACTTATAGACTGCTACAGGAAACACGCGACTTTGTATGCAAAAAACCCGCGTATGAAACACGACTATCTAGACAGTAACTTGCATGTACAAGGTCACACATGTGACTTTGCACGAAGCAACCTGCGTGTATAGCTAAAAAAATTTCAAAGATAAAAGACTAGCAAAGAATTCTTGGCACACTACATTTTAAATCAAAAGTAAGATAAAAATAATCACACTCAGATTCAGAATCAGAACAAATACCGGTAAAGGGACCTACAGGATGGACCCACAGTAGGCTGGACTCCCCAGCAGATTCGACACTTCTGTTGTAGAGGACAATACACCCTTGTAACCTAGGTTCTAGGGTTACCAACTTACTAATAGACTTGTAGAAAATCAAGTTTTACAGAAAATGAAATAGGAATAGGAAGAGAGTTTGGCTTACCCGGTTTATGACGGTTGATCCAAGCTTGGTATTCTCCTGCTTCAATCTTCTCCTAAGATTCTAGGGCTACTTCTCTTCACCTCCAAAGAGCCAATTATTCAAGCAATATCTCATTTATATATAACATTGGTTAGTGAAAAACATATCCATGATAACATAATTGAAATTATTCATAAACCAAGATACATGAGAAAGAACAATACAAAGATTGGAAGAAGAAATATATTTATTAACAAACAGTGAATAGGTGAGAATACAACCAAGCTTATAACACAAGGACTCCTCTGCAACCGAGGACACTGAGTTCTGTTGCTCCAAGAATATGAAGGGATACCACCAACATAAATTTTCTCTTCTAGAATTCATTGATTATCCCCATCCCAAGGATTGTATTTATACATTGGGAAATAGAGAGGTTTCGAAGGTTAGGATGGTTGAGACAATTGGGATAGTTATGGATTAACGCCCAACTAATCTCATCTAATCATGATTTATATTTTTTAATGTCAAATTAAGGTACATGCAAGTATGTATATAAGTAAGGCGTGTGTGACACACTTGTTGCTCAAAGGAAAGTCGCATGTTCAATGTACACATGGGTTGCAATGCAAATAGTTGTGTGTGACACGTGAGTTTCAATGAAAATAGGAGCGTGTGCAACTGTAAACTCAGAATAAAAATATATCAAGCTGGTTTTAAGATTATGCATCAATGGTCATGCACATCTATAGTGTCTAGGCAACTTCAATCCAAATTTTCGTTTTGTGTCCCGACATAGTAGATGTCAGTACTCGGATGGAGAAGTGCCATTTAGGTTGATAACATTATGTCACATGGAGCAATATTTACAATCATTTCAATAAAAACCTCCAATCAAACCATCACTTCACTTGTTAGGAAAACAAGTAGTTATTGTGCATTAATGGTATATGTGACCAAAAAGCATGCCAAAATCTGTCACTACCTCAAAGTAACGGTTACCCAAATGTCACTTGCAACAAAATTTCATCGTGCAACAACAATTTTCTTATGACATAAATTATCTTGCACAGACATATAGTCTGTGACAACATTATACACTTGTGACAAAATAATAAACTTGCGATTTTTTTTAATTTTTACCTTCATTTTTTCACTTGACCAAAGTGCAGCTATCTTGATAAGGATTTAGGAGACTTTCATTACCAACCCGTTGAAGGGTGTACCATCTAACTTCTGTAACTGAAATACACCTTCTTCAGTGATATAGATGACAAGATATGGTCGTAGACAATGTGTTCAAAACTTTCCAAGATGCTTCAAAACTTTACTATCATATAGGAGGAAAATATATCCGACCTAAAACTGCTTAAACTTAATGTGACGGTCATGCCAAGATTTATGTCTCTCCTTCTCAAGACACTGATGATATCCTGTGACAAAGCGATCTTCCAACTATACCAACTATGACAATATTTATTCTATGGAACCAACATCTGTCATCTTAGTAATCATAGTTATCCTGAGACCGGGAATAATATATTCTAGTGGCATGGGAACTTCTTATCCATAAAAAAATCTAAATGGAGTTTGTCCTATCAAATTTTTGTATGTTATACAATAATCCCATAATACCGCAGATATCTTCTGATCCCAATCATCCCTTTGAATATTACATATTTTTGTCAATGTGTTCTCCAAGATCTTATTGAATGATTTGACAACATTATTTTCTTATCGGTGATAGGGCGTTGTCTTTTGGTGTTGAATTTGAAATTCCTCGGTGAATTTTTCAATCAATTGATTCACAAAATGTGTATCTTGATGACTTACCAAAATTTGTGGACATCCAAATTGGGTCACAACATGGTCAAATAGAAATCTTGCAGTAGTCGCAGTAGTACAATCCTTTACCAATGCTACTTCATCCCATCTCGTTAAGTAGCCTGATGCAGTTATTATAAAACGTGCACCCATTTGTTTTCCTGATGGATTAATGGGACCTACAAATTCAACCTCCCATTTTTCAAATTCCTACAAAGTCACTTGGGGTTCCATCGACATCTCATCTCGTCACGGTGGTCTTCCAGTTCTTTGACAAACATCACATCTGTGACAATAATCTCTAGCGTTTGCATGCATAGTAGGCCGCCACAATCCTACTTTTAATAGATGGCACACTATTTTTTCCCTACATAGTGACCTCCTATGACAACAACATGTGCTTCATTCAATACCATCAGTCTCTCATGTTCCAAAACACAGAGACAAAGTATTTCATCTGGTATTGTCTTATATAATTTCCCAGCTATTAGCTGGAAATCTGTAGCTTTTACAATTAATTGCTTATTCTGTGTTGTACTTAACCCTTTTGGTTCATATTTGATAATTAATAGATGTGAAATATCTTTGTAATGATCATCAATCATATTAACTCCAAACAAATTTGCATCAGGAAGATCAACATCGATCTTAACAGGCTCTTCTCCACACTCTAACCTCGATAGATGGTCCGGTCCTAAATTTAGTCAACCCAGTTTGACAATAATATCAAAGTTAAACTCTTGGAATAGGAGGAGCCATCGATATATCCCCACCCCAACACTATCTTATTGACCAAATACTTCAATGCAGAATGATCTATATACATATTGAAGAGTTGTAACGGTCTTATTTTTAAGAATATCCAAACTCTATTGACATTGCTCATTCCATTGAAACTTGAAATCTTTCTTCAACAATTTTTCCATAGGAATTGTAATCTCTGCATATCCTCTGATAAATTTTCCATAATAACCCATATGTCCCAATGTCATTCTCAATTGTTTGACCATGGAGGGTGGTGGTAGGTCGATAATAATCACAATCTTGGCAGGGTCCATCAATCTTCCATCTCGACAAACCACATGACCCAACAAGATGCCAAAAGGGGCATAAAAAATGCACCTCTTTCAAATTAAGAGAAATATGGAACTGTCTACACCAGTCGAGCATCATTCTGAGGATTTTAATGTGATATTTTACTACCCCATATACCATCCAATCATCAAAGTGTACTTCAAGAAATTTATGGATGAAGTCTTTAAAATAAGCTACAATTATTATAGAAAAAATAGCAGGAGAATTATTGAGACCAAAGGGCATTACCATATACCATAAATATCCCCATTTTGTTGCAAAGTTTGTTTTGTACCAATCTTCCTTTGCAATCCTTATCTGATGGTAACCATAGAAACCATCAGTAAATGAATATACTTATTCTCCTCCAATGCTCTCCAACACTTCATCTGTAAACGAGGTCGAAAATGGGTCATGCAAGAAGGCATCATTTAGCTTCCTTAGGTCGACACAGATACATACTTCACCAGTTTTGTTGTCTTGCACCACCATAGGGCTAATCCATTCATATTCCTTAACATGTTCTATAATTCCTACATCTAGCATTATGCCTAACTCTATCTTGAATTTTTGTTTATATCTCCGATTGAATCCATCTGGTGATTGTTTGATAGGTTTGGCATCAGTCTTCTAGGGAGTTTTCATTTCTCCAATATCACCAACAATTCTCTTCATTTTTGAAATTTTAGTGGGGAACAGATCCTAGAATTCATGTAATAATTCATTAATCTTCCCTATAGTCTCATCATCCTAATAGTATCCAATATTAACAAATTTCAGATTCTCTGGATAACCAATATTCACGTTATTTACTTTAAGAGGATTCAAAAACTCGTCACTTGATACACCTGGACCCTCCACTACTCGAGTAGCCTCATATTTAGGAATATTTATGTCATGTGGATAATCATCATCGGGTTCACCTGTTATATTGTAGCACTCCATTCAATGATGAATGGTCACACTGCTCTGATGGAAATTTTAAATCGGCATAGGAATGTCTTCAAATATCTTAGTTCTAATTAGTTGCATAACAACACCAATTATCATATTATCATCAACAAATACAAATGTATCATGGAACTAGTTTCTAGCTCTTACTAGTCAACTATTTCTCATCGCAACATAACCGACGTATACCAGTTTCTCAATATCATGTCCAAGGTGTGCATGAGCCGATGAACCCATTCATGTCCTGACGATTTCTCCCATGTCACATGACAATGATCAATATGCTTGACAGGATTAGTTAGTCCTATATATTTCTAACCAGTATAGAGAACCTTCCCTCCAAATCAAACTTCTAGCAACCTTTGGCATTAAGTCCATTCCAAAATAGACTACTTATGATCAACCCACCATCTTGAGGGTGTAGCCTTCAATGAAACATCTAGGGATAAAAAGAATTGAGGTTCATATACTTTCTCTTTAAACTCTGTAAGAAAGGATTCCAAGTTAGGTAAACCTTCATATATAGGTAGATAACATACCTCGGTACTTACCCGTCACATAGATTTTGTGACTCTCGCACATTTTCACATCGATACTTCATGTAGTCAATTATTCCAGTTCTCTAGAGCTTCTCCTGAGTCTGATGAGAAGGAACTAATACTTCACAATTTGATTTTTCCATCATATGTCATATTAACATAGTCATCCAGCGTAGAAGTAATATTGTATATATGATCCAAATATCCATCTTGTCCTTCACTATTTACCTACTCGACATATTAGTATGGCCTTCTAGAGGATCAATTGGAGTGACCACCCATAGTTATGCATCCTCAAATGTTAATATCCTCTTCTTAAAATTTATAATTCTTTGATTGTCAATATCCTAGTCAATTCCCAAAAGTGTAGGATAGGGATTCGTATCATCGAAAATATCTATAACCTCAAAATATGCATAGTTTTAGATTCCTTCTATTTCGATAGGAACCTGTGTCAGACGACCAATAGGAAGAAACTTTGATTGTTTGGCTAATATCACCTGAACAGGAGACCATACTTGTCTCAAATTTCCCATACTTTCCCATGTATGTCTGTTGATAATGTTTAAATCTGATTCCAATTCCAAAATGATATAATCCATGTCATAGTCACCTATCTGGACAATCTCCCTTAGCTCACGACTAGTTTTTTTTCTTTTACCAATGTGGTTAACTGTTGTTTCTGGTCACACAGTTGTTTGAGGTTCTTTGACTAAAGCTGATAGTTCTACCACATCATCCTTATCATTAATCAATCCTAAACAAAAATTAAAGAAATATTTTAAACCTTCTCTGCTGATTTTCTTTGAAATAATTGTTCAAATATTTGAGGCATTTCCAAGATTGGTCCTTCATTTGATATTGGGATAGAAGAATAGGTTGATGCTTGATTTCTATCAACAAATTCACATCGTGTGTTAAAGAACACTTCCTCTTATTTATGGACATCAAATGGCACTTTCTTTTGTGGTGTCGATCGAACTCTTGGTTGTCAATATGGTGCTTCTTGATCTCCTCTGATCACAACACCTCCTCTTATTACGACAACAATATTACGTTCTCGAGTTTCATAATAAATCTTTTGAATGTTTGGATTGGAATTTTGAGGTGGGATCTGATTTCCCATGTTTATATCCTACCATTTAGCAATCAACTGTGGGAATTATTCGACAATGTGGTCCAATGCTTTACAATATGAACACATTGATGTAGGATTAGTGCAATCTATGGAAAAATGTCCAGGTTGTCCACAATTTTAAAAAATGACTTGGCCCCTTCCACAACCAAATCCTCCTCCTCCTCCTCGACCTTTAAAAATACCAACCCCCTGGTTTGCGGGCATTGTGCCTGAGCTCGCCTGGCTTGCATTTGTTCAACATTTTTAATCAGGTATGTATCAATTGTTTTGTTCTGCAACAATAGATATGCCCTGTAGTATTTCTCGTCATGACCCATCGATTGACAAAACTTAAAGTATAGGTTGGCCATTTCACTTACTATTTTCTCTAAATACAAGAAATCCTCTGACCGATGTCCTCTAACCTGACAAATTCTACATTATGGAATTCCTTTTGAATTTATAGGATTTGGTCCTCCTGATGCAAGATAATTCATGAATGTTGGACATGAGTCTTTATGTTGTTCTCCAGTTCTGCAGCTTGTAAACCAAAGTTCCTCCTGCATTTATTTTCCTTTCTTGGTATCTTGAATTTTCAACATGAGGTTGGCAAGGTGCGACTCTATCTACACCATTCATGCACCAGTTTCTCCGACTAGTGAAGCCTCCAACTTCATGGAAAGATGGAGAGATTCTCTCTAGGATACAATATTCTATTGCATCAAGGGAATACGGATATACGATAGAATTTCCACAATAAACCATTCTTTATGTTGGACATTTGACATATGAAAACTCACTTTAGCCATTAGAGTTTTAAATCTTTGGTTGAAGTCCCAAACAAACTCAGTTGGCAATTGCTTGATCTATTTTAATTCTGTGATTCATTATGAATCAGATTTAGGCTTTTTGAACTCTTCTATTAGTCATGTCTGTATTTTATTTAATGATTTATGAGGGATCCCTACTCGAACCACATAGAATTTCATACACTAGTAAAGTGCACGACCTCTAAAGGTTGTGATCATCTAGGCTCTTTTTATAGCCTCATCTTAGACCTGTCACAGTATCCAGAAAATTTCACATAGGAACCAATGTTGTTTAGGGTATTACAACCCATTCCATTGAATATAGGTAACTTTATATCACTTCTCACCATTCCATGTACTTGTGCTATTGTTGAATTAAAGGTTCCACTAGTAGGAATTCCATGACTACTATTTCCATTAGTATTGTTACTATGATCAACAAAAGTACTCGGTGATTTGTTTTTAGGTCTTAACTCAGGGTCTGGAGATGTACGTGAGATTGTGGGTTTGTCATGGTCCTGATCTGGATCTAGTACTTCCTATCCTTCTTCTTCAGATATAAGCTAATATTCCTCCTCTTCGTCGAGATGTGATTCCAACTCGTAGTCCCTTTTTTCGGTCCACCACAACTTTCCCTTCTTGTCAAAGTCCTGCTTCTCTTTTCCGACCAAAATATTCTTCCACTACTCGGGTGGTCACCTTCTTACTCAATCTCTCTATCAATAGGAAACATCTCAGCTTATTCTTGTCAATTTTTCTCAAATATTTCTTGTGACATTACCCAGGGTCTCTGCGCACAAGGACTTATCTGTCGAACTCTATCCTCAGAATCCTTTTTTCACATACAAGCATCTTTATCCATATTTTTAAGGATTTCAAATAACACCCTCTAGATTCCTGGAAGAACTCTCTTTATGTTTCATTTTATGAGCTTATAGTATCGATTTCAATCTCATTAATATATCCCTCCATAATATTATCAACCCAAAAGTCAAAAATCTGATATTTATGATTACTAACTCTTTTCAGTTATTGGATTAACTGAGGATTTTGCTCTATGAGTTTTCTTCCTTGAATTTTTTTCTTCTAAGTTGCTAGATTCGACAACCATTCATGCAACATAATGGTAAATTCACTAAAGAAAATCTCATGAATTTGTTTGTAAAAATATCTTTCTAACCAGTTTGTCGAGATCAGTCGCTATCCTTTACTTTCTTCTTGTGTAAACTCCAATGATTTGTAGTCAACCCAATCTTGAATTTCTGGTTTTGTTGGGTGCCAAAACATGTCCCTGTTATAACAATTCAGATCCCGGCAACAGAACCACATTAGGGAAATTTGGATGAAAAATGGGACTTCTAAGGAAAATGATAAAAAAATATCACGTCGGCAATTTTTTTATACTATTTCACTTTTATCAAAGCTACCTAGGGTTATTTCACTTTTATCAAAGCTACTTTAAATATATATTTTATATTATAATCAATTTATGAGGATGAAGTTTGATGTATTATTTTCACCCAAAATAAGGAAAGAAAATTAAATACACATAATATATTAATTATAATATAATATTATTATATATTAGTTTTAATATTAATTACTATTATATATTAATTATAATATTAGCTAGAATTATGTAGCCCGCACGGGTGTGGCTCATTGATGTTTCACTTGATATGAAGTCACATGTTGCAAAGGAGGTCACGAGTTCAAATTACACCCGGGTTTACATGTGTCCCATGCTTGTGGGCGGTTGTGGGGTACTAAAGGGTATAGTGGTAGTGGGAATGGATCCTTGGACCCCATGTCACACAAGTATCATTCCATTCCCCAGTTGTCAATTATCCTAGTCTATATATATACAATTATGCATTAATTATATATTAATATTAGTTAAAATTCCTTGGACTCAACATTTGACGGTTATTATAAAACATTAATTATAATATAATATTAGTATATATTAGTTATAATATTAATTACTATTACTATTATATATTGGTCATATATTACATAAAATATGGATGGGTATATTAGTTATGATATTATTTAAAAGTTATTGGACTCCACTTACAATTAATATAAAAATATTAATTATAATATCTTATTATTATATATTAGTTATAATATTAATTAATATTACTATATATTATATATTGATCATGTATTACCTAAAACACGGATGGGTATTTGACCAAGTAATATTTTTGGACCGAGTTAAAGTTATTGGACTGAGTAATATCTTTGGACCAAGTTAAAGTTATTGGATGGAGTAATATTATTATATATTAGTTATGATATTAATTATTTTTACTAATATATATATGGATCAAGTATTACCTAAAATCAATTATCATATTAATTTTATTTTCATATCCAAGATAATTTATGGCAGCTTGGGAAGCAGATAAACAAATTATATTATTAAAAAATTTCACATATCCCCAAATTATATATTAAAAAATTGTTTAAGACATGTACGTTGTTTTAATTTTAAAGCAATTTCATTGGCTAACATATGATGACATGGAATTTGAATTAGGGTTGAAAGGCCCATTTTAAGTTGAAATTTCCTCTAATGGTTGTTGGCATCTTTTCTGCGAACCCAGGTTCAGACTTCCTTGTTTGTCAACAAATACCAAGATATCGGACCGACAGAGTATAACTTTGCCGAAAACACTTGTGATGCAAGTGAAGTCTCACTCGAGATATCTATGGGGACTACCAAAACCAGGTTTCTGCAATTATGGAAGGGAAATTTCTTATCACAACATCACCAGTACATTCGACTGAAACCAAGGAATGGACTTTTGACGTCATACATACATCAAAGAATAAAGCATATTGATCCATCACCACACATAGACGACATGTAAGATATATATATTCTAACACATATTAATCGAAATTCCACACTATTATACCATTATATGTTGACAAACTCATAAAATTTCATTCACAATAGACATAGATATCACAGAGAAAAAAAATATATACATATTTAACATCGAAACCCATACGGGAAAAACAACAAAGGAGCTCTTCATCTGGCATGAGTAATGTTTTAAATTCCTTTGTTCTGCACACACATCTTGCATACCTCTCTCAGGATCTTCTTTACAATAGATGAGGTTTTTGTCTCTCTCATGATCTCATGTCTTCCCATCTCTCCCTTTTCCCTTCCTTGTCTCTTGGTTTGGTCATCCACATAGAACTTGGATCGACCTTATATTCTTTTTACAATTCTTATTTTACACGTAGACTAATTCTTAACTGTCAGTTGACAGGTTGTTTCTACAAACTCAAAACATCCAGTTACATTAATATAGGTGCTATTGACCCAATTTATAGTCATACTTTATTCCCAAAATAAACTATTACTCTAACTTAACTAACTCCTATAAAAAAAACTAGGTCGAGCTCGTAGTTTCGACTTGCTCTTCTCCTCTTTTGTGGTAGTCTTTTCTGTCACAGTATTTGCTCATCTTGTGACTGAAATATTCATTTTTCTGAACAAAATTCTGATATATTTTCCTAGGGATAAAAATACACCTTAAAAGAAAATATGGTGACTCCTCACCAATCTTGGTATTTCTAGATTGGAGAAAGGAATTTCATGTGCATGTTGATGCATCCTCTATTGATTTAGGGGTAGTTTTAGAACAACTAGGAGAGGGATATATAGATCACCCCATTCTGTTTGCTAGCATAAAACTATCCACAACTGAAAGATACTACATTACGAACGAAATATAAGGTCTATCTATGGTTTATGAACGTCAAAAATTTAGGAATTATTTACTGGGATCCCACTTTAATATGTATACCGATAATTCATCTTTAAGGTACCTGGTCAACAAGCCAGTGTGAGGGGGAAATAATTGGAGACGGTTACTGTTATTCCAGGAATATGATTCCGAGATTATAGTGAAACTAGGGAAGATAAATGCGGGTCTAGATCATTTGTTGAGGATAGAGATAGAAGAGGAGCCAATAAATTTGGATGATATCCTACCTAATGCACAATTGTTTTTAGTAAGGATGGTGGATGATTATTTCATAGATATTGTTCAATTTTTTAGTACAGGTATGGCTCTTGAAGATTACATTGTGGCACAAAATAAGCAATTAGCTATGAGAGAATCCAACTACCAGCTTATAGTAGAACAATTATATAATCTATGACCAGATGAAATATTGATAAGAAGTGTGGTAGAACATGAGAGGCCTATGATATTTTAGCAGAGTCTCATGATGGTGTTGTAGGAGGGAATTATGGTGTTGCAAGAGTACATTAGGCATGTAAGCCTACAACACATAAAATATTAAGGGCTAGACTTTGGTGGCCTATGTTGCAGACAGATTCCAATGAATACAGTAAATCTTGTGATGTTTGTCCAAGAATTGGGAAACCATCAAGGAGAGATGAAATTTCATTGGTACCTCAGGTAACACAAAAAGCGTTTGATAAGTGGGATGTTGATTGTATTGGGCCAATTAACCCACTAGAAAAGAGGACAAGATCCAAATACATTATAATTGCGACAGATTACTTGACTAGGTGGGATGAGGTTGAATCAATGAAAGATTGCAGCTCTAGAACTACTGGAAAGTTCTTATTTGAAAATGTGGTAACTAGGTTTGGTTTCCCCAAGGTGTTAATGAGTGATCAGGGGAGTCATTTTTTGAACAAGACCAATGAAGCATTAATGGAAGAATTTTATATTTACCATCATAAATGGCACACTATACCATCCTCATGCCAATGGAACTGTCGAAGATTTTAATGAGATATTGGAAAATTACTTAACAAATATTTGTAATGTGAACCATGATGATTGGGATATGAGGATACCAACAATATTATGGGCTTATAGAACCATTTTTAAAAGGTTGATAGTTCAGACACCTTTTAGAATGGTGTATGGTCAAGAAGCTATAATGCCAATGGAGTATATTTCACCAAGTTTAAGAATTGTTGTATTCATAGAGATGTCAAATACTTGAAAAATAGAGGAATGGATACCATAATTACTATGTTAAATTTGTGAACCATTTATCTACAAGAAAATATGAAAGCTGTAGGAAGGGAATTATGTAGTGGAGTAATCAAAGAGAATGTACACTAAATAGGAAATTCATGCCACAAATTTCAGATAAATTGGACAAGAATTGCTCAGATAATCACAACATTAATATTCATTCATTAATCAATAATACAATGATTATACAATAAATAGAATTCGAATGCTAAAGATAGGATTCAAATCTACCAGTTCTAACTGGCTGATTAGCTAACTCAATGTGTCTAAATCATTGCTGGATCTCACTAGTCTAACTCTGGATGTCTAAATAAGCCTACAATTATTTAATTGATGAGGTAGGTGGGAAAAAGGTGCCACTCTCCCTGCATGCATGTAAAATTGGCGCTAGGCTAACTGAAAGTGGTCTAACTGATTGTAACTGGAGGTTAACTAAGCATAACTGATTACCTACCACAACCAACTGATGGAGGATACTAGTGGCACTCAAAGTGGGCTCCTATAATGTAGGGATTGGTCTCAAAGGCACATAAACTAATGAATGCATATGAAGTAAGTGGAAAATAACCTCTATGTGTGTCCCCCACACTATAGTACAATAATAATAACTACCTAAGTTACGAAATATGACCAAATTGAATATATTGGACAAAGGATGATTACTTAATCCTAACATACTAGAGTTGGAAGAAGATAGGTTTATGGTGGGATTTCATCAACAAGTACAGAAAGAAAGGGAGAAGGCCAGGAATGATCGACATATCAAGAAGAAGAAATTCTAGGTAGGTGACTTAGATATTCTATATGATAATAAGTTTTTGAAACATCTTGGTAACTTTATAATGCACTAGATAGGACAATATGTGATTAAGTACATAACTAAAGGAGGTGTTGTCCAACTGAAAAATTGAATGGGGAATTTATGAGTGGGTTATTCAATGGAATTCGATTGACTTTGTACAAGGACAACCACATTTTTTTTCAAACATGAGTAGGGACTATGACATCTAGGTACCAAGTGCAATTGAAATGCGCACTAGATAGTAAACTGAGTCTACATCTGGAATAGAGCTAGGAATAGACTAAAGTAAAAAAAAAAACATGCAAATTTTGTATATAGAATAGAGGTAAGAAAATATTGGAAGGCATAAGTAGTGGCAAGACTATTGGAAATGGTTGTAGAAGTAATTAATTGGTGCATTAATGATTAAAAGTGATGGCTAAAAAAGGAAGATATCCATTTAGTGTAAGAAGAGGTAGAATGGTGTAAATAGTCTTATCATGTTAAGGGAAATAAATGTGGTATTGATTGAGTAAATTATATGGAAGATATGTCCAGGTGCATAAAATCTACAGATAACAAGGAGAAAAGACAAGATTTTGGGAAATTAAAAACATAGTGGGAATGGGGATTCGAGTTCATTGTTCATTGTCTACTGCTAAGGAGAAAATTGATATCAAAGTCGAAAACTAGTGCACTATGCAAGAGAATGCCTAAGAATACACTTTAAGACATCGTTCAATATTTAACAGATTCAATATTACCAAGATATCAAGAAGAACTAGACGGCATAGTAGAATAGATGTCATGAGCACTACTTGGCCCATTGGGATGAACAACAAGAAGGTCATCTCTCCCAATGAGTCATGAAGATAAAATAAAAAGTATAAATGATGCAGAGGATTCAACATATTCTTTCTCATCTGGATTTCCAAACTATGTTTCACCAAGGAAGCAAAATGTCAAACCATTTCAACTAGCTAAAGATGTTAAATACATATTGGTCACACCAAAAATTCAGACAGGGGTTTTGCAGGAAGGATACTTATGGGAAATGTGTCGAACCTAAAGTATGCAAACCATGATTTATGAAAAATAAGAAATTTCTAGAATTTCAACCTGATAAGTACTTACAGATGGTGCCAAATGAAGAAGGAGGCACGTGCATCCTCGAACCATTAGAGTGGGCTCGAGGTTTGGAGAAATTGGGCATCTTGGGTCTCTTGAAGATCCCTCATTTCATTTGAAGCACATAAGCTAATGCATGTGAAGAAATTAATAATATGTTTCAATGGTGGATTTATATGGCTAGATAGATATATTAAGATTTATACTCAGTTAATCTCAGGTATTACGGGTCTATCATCGATACGACCAGACTTGGTGACCTATTATGTAGGAAAGGAAAATGATAAATAAATTGCAAGAAAAATGAAGGATAAATATGACTTGGAAAATTCTAACTGAGGCTATGGTATAGCCTCTATTGGTGATTATCCAATTAGATTCACAAAAATGATCCTTGCAAGTAAGTTACTACAAAAATTCCAGCCCAACCAAATTTCTACACTAGCAGTACGTTGGCAAAGCAATGTACTGAAGGTGTCCAAATGAATTGGGTAACGTTATTGCTTAATGAATTGTTGAGTGAATTTTGTGACTCATAATAAATTGGTAAGCCTCTCCATTATCCATGTTTTCTATCGTTAATTGCTTTAGTTGCTTGGGGAGAACTAGTAGATTCACAATTTGTGAAGGAGTAGCTGAGTTGTGGGTTAGTCATGCACTTTGCATCATTGGGGTATAGTGACCATGCATATTTTAGGAGAGACTATAATATTGTACTTTATATTTATAAATAAATCATATAATATAGTCTTTAGAAGGTCACAAGAATAGAGTTGCGGGTCACAGACCTTTTTAATGGGGTTTTCCGCTTCAATCCAAGTCCTCATCACATGTCCATTCAATTCTGTCAGGATCCTAATCAATAATGGTTGTCATCACCATGGTAGGAATTTCAAATGGTGGACACCCAACAAAATTGCCGGTAACAATCAAAATATGAAATGTTTTCTGTATTCTAAGCCAAATTTTTACGGTCTCCCTAAAATCTTAGTTGTATTTGATGGGAATTTACCCATCAAATTCCATCCCTGGTCGTCACACTATAAGTGGTTGGAACAATATATTGGAAAAATTATTCACGAATGGACAAAAGAGTGGAAGGTGTCTGTTCCCATGAAAGAAATGTCACTAGTAGTGTCAAAAACAACAAACCAAGGAAATAAGGAAAGGCAGAAACCGAATGAAGGAGCTAATAAACGAAAAAAATATTCTAGGGAATAAGTGTCTAATTGTATTGTAGAGGGAGGAACTGATGGAACAAATCTAGACCTAGTGCAAAATAGAGACTATAGTGCAACATAGATTGATAAATACGCCAAGACGAAAAGAAAAGACTTAGAAATACCAAAAGGGAAAATAATGAAGAAAAAGGAACATAAGGATCCCATCATCATGGAACTAACATAATATTATATCAAAATGATGATAGATATATTCAAAGACACTACAAAATATCTCTAGCAGAATTTTTTGGAAGTGCACTTAAATATGTATGGAGGAATCGCAAGCCAGATAAGTATGTTGAGACAAGCATTAAAAGAAATAAGGGAAGATCCATATCCAAAGAAAACAACAGAAGAAAATAAAATTAACCCCAAAGGGACTAACATTCCACTGCCAAATCCATATTTGGATGCACAACAAATAACTGTGATAATAACGCCAAAAGTGTTGAGATTCCCAACACAATAGGGACAATTTTTTTGTCGAAGGCATGAGCCATTGTGATCTACAACTATTATAACTTCATATGCACACATCACTTGAGCATGTTAAGTTTTCTATTCAAATAGAACAAAGGATCACTGAAAGAATAACAAGCACAACAAAACAAAAGAGAACACAAATATTTATCCTGGGAAACCCTCGTGGGGAATAAAACCCAACAAAAGTTCCTCTATATAGACTTCACCTAAGTACAGTGTAAGATCCAAAGAATAAGACTAGACTAATTCCTCTCGTCCAGATGGATTGTTTCTTCTCTCTCTAGCATAGCTACTTGAGTTTTGTTTATGTCCAAATGAGTGAGGCACCTCCCCTCTTTATATTGATTAGTAGAGAAGCCTAATAACCCAAAAGGGCCGAATTCTCCTCCCAACCAGGTTTGAATTGCCTTGGTAGACTCAAAAATACATTTTAATAATACTTTTGTGGGTACTACTGACCCGACTTACAATGGAGGTTTTACCTCAAGTATTTTCATGACCAATTACATCTATGACATCCCTAATCGGAGGAACATATCTAAAAGAGGTGATAACAATAATAATACAAAATAGAATATATTTCGTAGTTACATTTCTTTAACTCTCCCTCTTAACAAGGAAGGTATTCTATAAAATAACAATACATATATACAACTAACTGGTAAGTCTATACATCATAGGAAGTTTTCACACCTATATCAACATTATCAATATCCATGGAATATTGCCATCATGGAGCATCACATATTGATCATCATGTCACAAATACATTCATACAATCATCGTATCTCAACACATCATTAAAAGCATTGCATCTCGTCATATCATCATAAGTATTGCATCACATCTCATCGCATCATCACGGACATCACATCTCATCGCATCATCATGAGAAACACATCTTGTTGCATCATCGTGAGCAACACATCTCATCACATCATCACGAGCATCACATCTCGTCGCATAATCACGAGCATGACATCTCGCCGCATCATCATGAGCATCACATCTCATCACATAACCTACAATAAATACAACATCACAACTTAAAGTGAAATCATCCACAACATCAAAAGATGTTGGATCGTGTGCAAATGATTGCATGATTGCAACGTCTACAAATGAATTTCATACCACAATGTATGCAAATGAATGTTAGACCACAAATTCTACAAATGAATTCCAGACCACAACATCTGCAAATCAATGTCGTACCACAACATCTACAAATGAATGCCAGAAGACAATGTCTACAAATGAATATCGGACCACAATGTCTGCAAATGAATGCTAGACCACAACGTCTGCAAATGAATATCGGACCACAATGTCTACAAATGAATATCGGACCACAATGTCTGCAAATGAATGCTAGACCACAACGTCTACAAATGAATTATGGACCACAAAGTATGTAAATGCATTCCATACCACAACATCCACAAATGAATGCCGAACCACAACATCTGCAAATGAATGCCATACCACAACATCCGCAATTGAATGTTGGACCACAACATCTACAAATGAATTCCAGACCACAACATCTACAAATGAATGCCAGACCACAACATCTGCAAATGAATTCTAGACCACAACATCCAAAAATTAATGCCATACCACAATGTCTACAAATGAGTACCAGCCCACAACTTCCAAAAATTAATGCACGACCACATCTCATTGGGATCTTCTTATTTGAAGATATGGCCAACCTTCTTAGGATATTCCTTGTGAGGATGACACCAACCATGTTGGGATATACCCTTAGTGATATGACCAGTCATACAAGGATCCACCGTGGGTGATGTCACCAACCATATTGGGATCTACCCATGAAGATACAACTAGGATCTCTATACAGCGATCATATCACTGGGGCTCATCATTATCTTCTTATACATCCACAACTTCATCAAGGAAAACTCTATACTTGCATACCCTTACCATCTCATTATGTTATCATCACTCCCTCTTCATAGGGAGGTCCTTTCGAACTACACCGAGCTTGTCTCTAAAATATTCAAACTTCACATGAGACAGAGGCTTAGTTAATACATCTAGAACTTGTTCCTATGTAGTAAAATACTAGATATTTATGGCTCTTCTCTACACCATATCCCAGATCTAATGATACTTTATCTCTATGTGTTTTGACTTATCATGGAACACCAGGTTCTATGTTAACTTGACACAACTATGGCTGTCACAATAAATATCAGTTGCATCCATTTTGGTATCAAACAATCATGTTAATAATTTTCGAATCCATACTACTTCACTACATGTTGACATGATGCTATGTATTGAGCACAACACTAGTTTTCTTTCTACTAAGCCATGAGATCACACTTGATACCAAACTGAAACAACATCCTAAAGTGCTATTTATGTCTTCAACACTTCCTTCCCAATCTGAATCAGTGTAGCCACATAATATAAACTCGGTATCAGCTATATATGTGAAGCCACAATCCAATGTACCCTTTAGGTACCTCATCACATGTTTTGTTGTAACTAGATGAACATGCCTAGGTCATACCATATACTAACTTAATGTGTTCTTGGAAAAACATATATTTGGTATTGCGTTTGTCAAATACATCAATGAGCTGATAATATGTCTATATAGTGTGACATCTATTCTTTTTGAAGATTCATCATTTAGGAGCTTCAGGTTTGTCACCATCGGAGTGTTCATTGCCTTACAATCCAACATCCCAAATATCTTTAGGATCTCAACTGCATATTTTCCTTGGTTTAGGAAGATTTCATCTGGGAATTTCCATACTTCAAGACCTAAGAAGTGATGCATCATGCAAAGATATTTCATTTCAAATTCTATCGCAAGATTATTCTTACATTCACTGATGAGTTTCTCCTTTCCTGTCAAAAATAGATCATCTACATACAATAATAATATCATGATCTCGTCATCTTAAAACTTATAGTAAAGGTTGCAATCTTCTTTACTTTTGGTAAATCCTAGGCTCATCGGGAAGTCATCAATTATTCCATACCATGCGTTGGTTGCTTGCTTTAATCCATATAATGCTTTCTTTAGTCGACACACATGTGTTTTCTTGTCACGTGTCTCAAAACCTAGAGTTTGTTCAATACACACTTATTCTTTTATGACACCATTTATAAAGGTTGTCTTTACATCCATTTGATGTAATTTCCATCTCATCTTGGAGGCCAAAGCAAGAATGGTTCAGATTGAGGTATATCTAGCTACTAGCGCAAAAGTGTCTTCATAATCAATCCCTTATTTCTAAGAGAATCCTCGTGCGACAAATATTGATTTGAAATTTTAAATACTACCATCAACTGAATGCTTTATTTTAAAAATCCATTTGGAAGAGACCACTGATTTATCCTTTGGTCTTGGCACCACTTCCCAAACAACATTCTTTAATATAGATTAATTTTATTCAATCATGGAATCCACCCATTCCTTCTTCTTTGAGTCTTCTTCAAAACATGTAGGTTCTTTGTCAACAAGGTTACACATTAATGCTACATAGCTGGAGTGGAGTCTTAGTCTCTTGATTCCTTCTGGTGCACTATATCTTTTTGCTTCTTGAATTATATCATGAGCCCAAGCTAGACTTTTCGTTGTTGAGATTGTTTCATGAGGTATATCTATAGGTTCTTGTGGTTCTACCATGTCCTAAACTTATGGTATAGGATCTTCTTCATCTCTAACTAGTGGTTTACTGATCTCTACTACTATGGAAGTTTCTTGTTCTTCTTCATCCACATGGGTCTTTATGGATTTTTTGAAGGTTGCATCTTCATCAAATGTGACATCTCTGCTGACCTCAGTTTTTACGAAAACTTGGAATATAGATTACGTATGATTTCGACTGATCACTATATCCAAAAAATATTACCTTCTTTCCTGAGGGGTCCAACTTTCATATTTTCTCTTTGGGAACATGTAAGTAAATAGGACAACCAAATATCTTCAGGTGATTGAATTTAGGCTTCTCCCCAGTAAACATTTCTTATAGAGTTTTGTTTCCAAGCGCACTGTGGGATAATTTGTTCTAAACATAGACTGTGGTCTTTACTACTTCATCCCATAAGTACATGGGTAGATCTTGATCATGAATCATGGATTTGACTGCTTCCTTGATAGATCTATTCTTCCTTTTTTCTACTCCATTTTGTTTAGGATTATAGGGTGTAGTAATATCCCTCTTAATCCCATCTTCTTTGCAGAAGTCCTTGAATTCATTTGAAGTGAATTCTCCTCCGTTATCTTATCTTAATATCTTAATCTTGTTTTTAGAGAGATTCTCCACAAGAGATTTGAACTCTTTGAACTTTTCAAATATTTCATCTTTCCTTTTCAAGAAATATATCCAATTATTATGTGAGTAGTCATCAATAAAATAAACACACAATAGAATTTCAACCCAAAATCCGACACCTTGCATGTCTGAAATTCGACACTTATCTTTCACACTTTCGACACATAGACTTTTTTTTGCCGTCGGTGGCGTAACGTCGGATCTTCGACATTCTACTAATGTGGGTCAAAGATCTAACAAACCATTGTGTCACATATTCGACCATTTTTACTTCCAAAGTGCCAATCAAAATTGCATAAACCGTCGAAAATCCGACGTCCTCCGACCCTTGAAGCGTCAGTCGTCCGACGGACATAAGTGTCAGAGGAATTGCGCCGTCGTCGGTATTTTTATCCAGCACGTGTTGGATAACCGACGCCATCCGACACTAGAAGAGACGGCCTTCTGACATGGTCCAACACTTTAACTGTTGATCGTCTGATGGTGGAAGCGTCGGAGGCATGACATGACCGTCAGATGTGTTTACCGGAGTGTCAGATGCAAGTCGAAAAAGCGACGCCTGTTGATGGATTTAAAAAAAAATACAAAGATTAACTATGAGTTCATGCTCATATATTTTGTCTCTTGTAGAAATCAACACATAATATTCCTATGGTGTGTCGTCTTGACAAAAATATAAATCAACCAAATCCACCATCAAAATTCATCAGCAAAACCTAAATCTAAAATTGCAATTCTAAAATTTTAACTGTCTTCCACAAAAAATCAAAATTTTAGTTAACTGTGAGGCTACCCTCATGTTGACTGAATCTTTGTAGGTAATAGTATTTTGTATCGTTTCATGGTCTTATTGTCAATTCCATCATCACATAAATCCACCTACAACATGTCCTACTAACATAGATCTCAAACATCTAGCAATCAATGGAAATTTCCTCACTTAAATTCTTCATTGCATAAACTCAATAGTATGAAATGAATCTAGAATTACACACAATAACTCAAATATAAAATCACTTCTTGGAATTTCTATGCAATGAATTATCACTTATGCATGTAACAATAGCACAAACAACATTCTTAAAATGATTTACAAAGGTTATGCTAACTCAAATCATGCATCGACACATCAATCATTACACATCTGTATTGTCATTATATTATGATTATTACTTTCTTTAATTGTTCATTTTCAAGGTGTCTCCCTTCTTCACCCGATTGCAACATCAAGAGTTCACTTTCTCCCTTCATGATGGAAAAGAGGTCTCATGCTAGGACAACATCAATAAAAGGTTCATGGGATTCTTGTGCAACATTAAAGGAATCATAACCCAACATCCTCGTGGTCTCACACATGGCATCACATCCACAACATGAGTATACCACTCATTAATCCTTGGTTATTACTATTAACCAGGTCAACTATGACACACTCATATGAATACATGAAATAATTTAACAAACTTTATTGAATCAAAGATTCACAACTTGTTCTGTTCTA
>LPNX010432120.1:100407-118113 GCA_001517045.1 Pseudotsuga menziesii | reverse complement strand
TAAAGTTGAAAAAAGAGTATAAAGGGTGTTTTACATCATGGGTGGCCAAAAAGGCCTGGTACAATATATCTGTATTTCCAATGCATTCAAAGTTGTAATCCACACAGCCATCCAACATGTCTCTTATGACCTGCCAAAGTGTTTATCTTCCCATGAGCTTTGTAGCTAATAGGTGTTAGAGAGATGACTATTATATACAACCATAATCTGAGCTTTGAGCTAATTATGTTAGAGAGATAGTTATTATATACAACCATAATTTGAAGTAGTAGTAGCTCTTGAATGGGCTTCTCGTGCTCTTTTGGGTTTATGCAATCTGTCACTCCCAGGGTTTTGGCTGCAGTTTATGTAATGCAAATAGTGAAACCCTTTATCTAAGGGATGCAAACATTATATATTTTGGTATATCTAACTGATAGTGCATTCTGTTCCTGAATAATTACTTCCATAGAAATTTCATGCTACTATCCTAGTGAGTTAGGCTCATAAATTGTGGTCCACGATTACATTTCCATTAACAAATAAAATGTTAAGGGTAACTTGCCTCGAACATTTACTTGACTGAGCAGGGTTGAACTTTCAGTCACAAGCAACATTTCTAACAAGCATACTACCTCTTGTGCTTATGTAAGACAATTCAAGATGACAAATTGAGTATCCCAAAGAATACGTAAGGAAGACTTTTAATAGTTTTCTTAAATTTCTTTGTTTTTGAATGATGGACAACAAAATAGTATCCAGCACACTTGAGTCCTCACAGGACTAGTCAAATGTATATTTTTATTTATTCCTTGGGAATATCAAATATAGTGATTTTAAAACACATCTCAGAGAACAAAGAAATCATGGATCTGATATAAATCTAAGTTAATAAACAAATCCTTTTACCTTTCAGTATAAATATGATTCATGAGTCCTAACTAAAGAATTAAAAGACACTTATGGGAAATTGACCTCAACTTGACAGCTGTTAGAATTTACCCTGACTGAACTATCTTAAATGTTGTTTCATATAAAACCCAAAACAAAGTAAAAACAATACTAAGTTTAAACTTGCAATACCTTACTCTCATGCAGAAGGTGTTCATGATGTCCTTGTCCAAGGTTTTGAGAAGACTAAAAGCCTGTCTAACATTGAATTTCACATTGGCTCTGTTGTAGTTGTGTCCAAGACCCAATTGAGCTTTCTCCAAGTCTATGTGATTCAATTACAGTGCTCTGTTTACTCGTTTTTGCATGATTCCTCAATGTCCAAACTAAATATCTATTCAGTTGATGCTATGATCCATTTTGCTCCAAACCAAGCCAGGATTACTACATATCAGCACTATGTACATCCATCAATTACAGTTACCTAGGATATGTATGAACATAATTAGTCAAGCACATGGAAAAATATTATAAATGGACAAATAGAAGAAAACAATGTGGTTTAGACATTCCTTAATTTCTATACTTAGATTTATAACATGATCACACTTTGTCTCCTAGGAGACAAGTCACTAATGAAACAATGGACATACCTGAGAGAGAGAGAGAGAGATAGGTAGTTGTAGGGCAGAGTGAGACAAATACAGACCACAAGGTCACGGATCAATACTGTCAACCTCAAAACATATATAAAAAACAACAAAATCTATTTGCATTTACAACAGCTGTCGACCCAACAACTCTCCACCCACAAAACTAAAAATCCCTAATTGAGGTTCTACACCCAGCTTGATGAGATTCAAACCAGATTCAGTTAATTGTTTTAGGCCTTTCTAGCCATAAAAAACTACACCTAACTGGACTAAATTTTTAACAGCTACACTTATTGCCTCATGGCTTGGGGCTTGAGGTACAAACTCCACTCAGCAGCATCCATCCACAGTATCTATATTGACCAAAGAAACACCTTATCCTACTGGCCTGCAAGCAACAAATACAGCAGAGACAACAATTTACCTTCTCAAAGCTAAATCACTATGTATCCTTGCTCAATTGCCTTTCAAAGACAGTGATTCCCTCTGTCATTACTTAGATAGAAAAATAGTGACAAGTGAATCCCTGGGAGAGACTGGCAATGCAGGAAAAACATTGATCCCCCTTATAACCCAATTTATCCAAATTTATCATGCATTTCCCTTTGTAATTTATTATATAGGCTTTCCATTTTTATGCTTTTTGTTGTTGTTGTGTTTTCTACAGGATGGGAGCATGAGTTTATAGCATCCAATCCTTTTGAAACTAGTGAATCCCTTTATTTTCATGGAGAGATGGAAACAGAGCTTTTATGAAAGATTTATTTGTAAGAAGGCTAATGATCAGTGGGTCAATGCCTTTGATGCAGTGAATGGATTCTATGAAGGCTTTGGCTGCTAAAACAAATAGATATTGAAGTCGAGATATCTCACGATCTAATAATAAAGTATTTTCCGGAAGAAGAGAAACTCTATAAGGATTCACAGTTGCTTTTTACTACAAGCAAACATAATGTTCTATTATAACCAGCATCGGTGGCTAAGTATTAAGCACAACTATTACCATCTAACTACTTTGTATTGGCTATTATGCACGTGGCAAGGAATGCCTTATTGTCTATGACTTCGTACAAAGAGGCAATCTTTAAGAGGGCCTTCATATTGAAGAGCATAAACCAATGATTCCATATAAAGACTGGTTTACAATGGCTGTGGAGTTGCAGGAGCATTAGATTGGCCCACTTTTGACAAGCAAAATGAAGCCCATGAAAAAGTTGATCACAAATATAAATTGTATGTTTTTTCAAAGTTTTTGCTTAAAACTCCTACTCTAGCTTTGTTAATACATTCTAATGATATAGGCTTGCCTGTAGATTCAAAGGGGAAATTATCAAATATATTACTATTTCTTCTTTGGATTTATGGTAAAATGATGGGTGAATTCTAGGGTTTCATGCACATGCAAGATTGATGCTAGCATTGTTGGAAGAACAAAAGCACAAGGAGGATCTAGGGTTTTCTTGGTTGCTCCATTGGTAAAGTTTGGTTAAATTATGCTTCTATGGATTGAATGGTGGTTGTAATGCTGTGTTTTCTCTAAATTAGGGCTTTTTAACAGCTTTTGTCAACTTTTACATGTTACAATTGAACATCCTCTTGAAGGAATTTTTTGTTTGTTTGTCCTTATATCTCTGATTTTTTCCCTAATTAGGATCCTCCAACAAACCCTAGAGGTAAATATAGTAGTATTTCATGTGTAACTATATGCATTTGTGTGATTAGTGTAGTGTTAGATTAGATCTGCATTTTTTATAAACTAGAAAACCTTAGAAATTTATCAAATTCAATAATCCAAAAATAACAACAATTTTCAAATTATAAGCCACCCTCGAATTTTGGTCTGCCTATTTAGCCCTAGATCCTCCAGTGCGTCACCTATCTTCTTGTCTACATCCACGAACTTGAGAAGCAACCTAAAAAAATAGTCAAAAGTCAGATCTAGGGTTTCATACTTGGCGTGTTTCAGGGGTTGGGATAATTTGGCCTTGATAAAAGGTTAATTTATGCCTTACAACGACCCCATTTAATTGTTTAGTATGGAAATTTAGGGACTCTTTCATTACTGATCAGTGTTAGTATCGTTTCTAGCCCTAAAACCTATCAAAAAAACCTACAAAATCAACCAAGTTAGGGTCATATTTGAGTTATGGGGAAATATCAACAATATAATTGAATTCTGCCTTCCAAAAGCATTCTTTTTAGGCTAAGGAGTACTTGTATAAACCCTTAAAAGGATGGTTAACACAGCTGGTAATTCATGTTTATATACCAATGTGTATAATGGGGGGAAAAGTTACAATGGAAACTGAAAATACCAATGTGTACCATGCCCAACTCACAACCTATAGGGATAAGCACAAATATAAACATAGGTTTACCACTGCACAATCAACCATTAAAGTTGAACAAGATATGAGATTAATAAACAAATTAGAAAACTACTGGAGAAAGATAAACTGGGGCAGATAACAATATACTCATGTAGAATAATAGGGAAACAACGCTTCAGATACCATTTTCCTCACAAGTCTATCTATATTTTCCTGTCTTTTGACCTTTCATATTCCCATCAAACTCAAATGCCTATCAAATTTATTGTAATGAAATGCCTACATTTAATTTTGTTGTCCTAGCTATATGGTATTGGTAAAGTATTACCAAGGGGCTAGTTATCACGATAAATCAAAATATTTAAGGGAATTGTTTAGATCAGATATAACAAAGTTCACCTCTATGTATGGCAATCATCATCATCAACTAAATGTATGTTTGTTCACATGCATAAATACCCAATACATAGCTCAATCAAACAAAAGAAAACATATTTATACCTTGATTTCTGCATCTTCACACTGTCTTCTTATGCTTTACCTTTCAAAACATCATTCAACATACTTCATTTTTTGTCCTGTTGCAATAGTTTCATGTTAGGACCCATCAAATATATTTATGTTTGTTTATGAAAATAACAAAAACAATCTAAATAAATACAATTCTATTACAATGTAAATTACAATACTATTCAACTATTCAAGTAAATTAATTGTTAAGAATATATCACCTGATAAAACATGGATAACCAAAAATACTATGTATATAAGGCCATCGATCTAATCAAAACTCCATTTCTTGCCTCTTAACTATGGAAATGTTTCTCAACGCTATCTGTAACAAGTTCCAATGGAGGAATCAAATAGCAATAGTGAAAATTACACAGTAAAAATATAGAAATAGATGTTTTTTAATGTATTCTTCCTTACCATTCATTGAGTAACATTGCATCTATAATGCAAATTCTTTCACTCAATAGTTGAAAAATGATTTCCTTAAATCATTCTTTAAAACATTCATTAAACCATTCAATCATTCAACAACTGAAAAAACCATTCATTAACCCATTCATTAAAACATTAATTTAGTCAATGGCAGAAAAAAAATCAGTAAACAATTCAGTAAAGCATTCATTCATAAAACAGAGGAAAAAAGCAATAATTTTTTTTTTTATAAATAAAAATTACTCAATATTTTTTATAATTAAGAATTACCAAAACTGTTCCATTCATCGAACTGTACATGGACTGTTCAGCTGAGAAATTTTTTCCTTCCTGTGCATGAAGACTGATTTTGTGCTATGCTTTCAAAAATATATTTCAAATTTACAAAAAGTTTTAGAGTGATGGATTTATAAAAGGCCTGTGCGGATATTCCGTGGCCTTGGAGTCCTGTGTTTCCAAAATTTTCCATTCACCCCATTGCAATGTCGGACCCTTCTTTGAGATCCTTTCTGCCTCCTTATTCCGCTCCCTATAAACATGAGTGAAAGAGATTGATTCAAAGAATAAGAGAGAATGGGTTGTCTCTTCAAATAATGCATCTAGAGAAGCAGTTCTACATTTCTGTATCTTATTCATCCAGTTTATAATAACCATTGAGTCACCATATACTTGTAACTGTCTGCAATTTCTTTCATTGGAAAAACAGAGAAGTAATTTCAATGTCATGAGTTATGCATAGTTGTTGGTTCCAATTCCCAGGCCCAAAGAAATTTTAAAAAAAATGACTTTGATTTAGATATAAGCATGCACCTCCTGAGTTTGTGCACCGAATTCTTGTTTTCTTCCATCCAATTGCTAGACCTCCAGAGTGGCTGATGACACTTTGTGCTGTGAAAGAGTATTGCGGAAGAAGTGATGTTAAACTAGTTTCAACTTCCAGCTCTGGACCCATTGTTTCTTGTAGAAGGATGACTTCTACTGATAGAACCTCCATCATCCTTTTTAGGGAAAGATTTTTTCGGGTGCTTGCCAGACCCCTGCAATTTAGGGAGACAAATTTCATTTGGGCACCCCATCTGGGGTTTGCACTGCTCTAAGCACCCCGAAATTGGTTTTTTTTTTGCCACTTGCCTGATCCCTGAGCACCATGCTCTGGGCCGTAGAGAGGTGAGATGGTCTTCCTCTCCCTTTCCCTTTGGATGTGATCCTAGGATTTACCCCTTGTCCTTTTGTAGGGATTTTTGGTTTTTGAGGGATTGGAACGTCCCTTGAACGAAGGTGGAAACGGATAGAGGAGGGTTGAGTGGGTGAGTCATATTTTATGGTGGAAGGGGAGGCTACCTAGTTTGAATTGGAGGTACTTTTGAATGCGGGGGAGGAGGTGTCATTTTTTGGGGGAGGGGGGCTATTTGTGATAGGGGTAGGCAAATATTTTTCCTCATTCAAAGATAAATCATTCAGATGACTGCTAAGGGAAGAATTGTTCATACCCAGTGGGGGAGACGTGATCGGATGCTATTCCATCTGTTGAGGAGGCCCTTCTACTGCTACTGCTCCCGCTCTTTCCAGTTGATCCAATGGTTGTTCTATGCCCTCCGACCTAAGAGGATTTTCATCTGAAGTTGTGTTCGGATCAGTTTCTTTGGAGCTCAGGGCCTTTGTTCACCTAACCCACTTCCTTCTTCCGGTTGTTGAGGGAACAAATTTTGGGCAGTTTCCTGCCAAATGTCTTGTTTCATGACATTTTTGGCATCGAAATGGGAGCCCTTCATAGTCCAACAACTGTCTTTTTCTCTTGTTTTTCCATACAAAATTAAAGGCTTCCAGAAGATTGGTTCTGATGTTCAAAGAGACTAGGATCCTGGCTACTTTTCTGCTTTTCATCTACTGAAACGAGAGGTCCGCTTCAATGAAAGTCCCCAACACTTTCCTGATGTCACTAAGTGAGGTCGGGTTCCAGAATTCCCATGGTAGTCCTGGCAGGCAAACCTAGACTGGTATTGTATCCAATCGCTTTGTTTTCGCATCGAACAGGGGGGTCCACTGCTTTCACTAAAACGGGGTTTTCCCATATGTCCAGACTCTGCTGCGTATGAGGTCTGCATCCTCTCTGCATCTAAACCAGAAGCCAAACCATCCCTTTGCAAGTGGAGTAATAACCGGTCCTTCACCTTGAAGCTCTGTCCAATTTGTCCTGGCATTCCTTCATTTTCCCTAAGGTGGGGTTTCTTCCTCTGATTTTCCCGACTAGGGCTAATCCATCCATCTCCAGTGCTTCTTCCATGGTGCACTTGACTCCACAAATTAGGTTAAAATCTCTTCTAGAGGGATTTAAACAGTGATTATTTCATTTCCTGGAGGTGATTTGGGTGCCTTTGTCTTCTGGGGTGGAGTTCCCATTTGATATTTCGTCCAATTGTTCAATGGCTTCTCCTATGTGTGCTCCCTGTGACACTGAAGGATCGATTTACCTGTTTGGGTTTCCTTATGGTTCCGCCCGGGGAAGTTCGATGAAGTGGGTTGTTGCAGATGTGCTTAGAGGTTGGCTAGAGTGGAATAATGAGTACGGGCCTCCTCCTAAGGCCGGGTTCAATGGCCGTGCTGCAAACACACCTAGCAGCTCTTCATCTGGTGGAGAAACCGGAACCCTGCTCTCTTCATCTAGCGGAGAAACTGGAACCCTGCTCTCGGTTCCACCTGTCAAATTTTCCAGCGTGTTCTGCACTGTGTCTGGGTATAGTATACCAGTAATTTCTGGTGAGGAGAATATTTTGAGCTCTTGCTGCCACGGGTCAACAGAGTTGTCTACCATGTCAATTCACAAAAACCTCCAAATTGAAGTGAATTGTCCAAAACGAAAACAAGTCGCAACAATGTCCAAATACACTTGTCATTTTTTATTATATATTATTATATATTATATGTATTTTATTATTATTTTATATTATATGTATTTTATTATTATTTTATATTATATGTATTTTATTTTTATTATATGTTATTTTATATTATATAAATTGCCATAATAGTATTACGATATTTTTATTAAAAAATTTAAAATCATGTAAACCTTTTTTTTTTTTTAAATCTATACCGCCCGTGGGATATCCGACGCGTCAGTGTCAGATAACCCCCAGTTTTGCTTTCACAGATGTCGAAGATCCAACCCTTGTAGTGTCGGTTCCCCAACACTACCAGGGTTGAAAATCCGACTTACTAGTGTCGGATATTCGACGGCTCTATAAATATTTTGTTATCGGCATTCTGTTGATTGATTGTTGTCCGACACATCCAGGCAAAATGTCGGATGACGTCGGATTCTAACGTTGGAATTCGGGTTCAAATTCTGTTGTGACATAATAGACATGCCCTCTTAAGGAAGTAGTTGACATTGGTCCACACACATCTAAGTGGGCAATCTCTAGGATCCATTTTTTCTTTACTATCACTTCTTGGAAATGGATTCTTGGTGCTTTTCCCTTGAGCACATCGTTTGCATACCCATTCATTGTTGATCTAGATTTATGGTAGACCTGTTACTACCTTGCTAACAATTAGTAATGATTTGTAATTTACATAAGCAAATATTCCATGACATAGTTCACATGGACTTGATAGTGCAAGATGTGAAAGTTGAGTCTATATGCCCTTTTAGTTTGTAGAGCCCTCTTTCTTCAATACCTATTACAACTGCATCATCTATAGTTTTTTTCCTTTTGGCCACATAAGAACTTCACCATCTACAAAGGAAACTCTAAAGCCTTTCTTGTCTAGAGCTGATATAGAAAGAAGATTCTTCTTTATACCTGGAACATATAAGACTTCTTTGATTTTCATGGACTTACCAGATTTCAGCTTGTAGGAAGCTTCTTCCATTCCTTTGATAGGATATTGATAGTCATCTCCAAGCTATACTTTTTGTGGATAATATTTCTAAGTGAGGCATGAGAGAGAATATTTGTGACCTATCATATGTTTGGAAGCACCACTATATATGATCCAAGTATCACTTCCATGAGGGATTGATCTTGTGAGGGCTGATATCAAGGCATATTCTTCATTAGTGTCTTCATTCTCTCTGGTCCTCTTTTCATCTAGTTCGTTTTTTTTCAGTTGCATGCGTAGGGAACTTTCCGTTCTTCTTCTTGAACTTGTTTTTGTTAAGTGGAGTAATCCTTCCTAAACTTATTACCTTTCTTGAGTTCTAGTGATCTACTTGTTGGAGATCCTCGATCCTTCCTTTTATTTCTGCAATTTTTTGTATGCATAGCTAGAGATTGATCTTCATATTCATTTAACTTCTCTTCTCTATTTATTGACCTTCCTTCTTCTTGTACACGTTCCTCCCATATCTTGTTGAATTTGGTTATCTTTCTTCTAGCACATATTCCTCTGATGAAGGAATCACATTCTCTTGGAAGACCATTTAGAGTGGTCATCATAACTCCAACTTCTTATACCATGTCACCCACGGATATTAATTTTTCTTTGATTTGAGATACTCTGGAGAGGTATGACTACATGGTTTCTTCCTTTTGCATCCCTTGAGTTGGTTTCTCAAGGTCATTCTCCTATTGATGTTTTTCCCTTCAAACATATTGGTTAGCTCATCCAACACTTCCTTTGGAGTATTCTTTGAGGACACTTGGGAGATCAAGTGATCCTTAATAGAGTTAGCTATGATCCTGTTGACTTTTATCATATCCTTATTTTGTTTGTATTTTTCTTCTTCTCCCTCTAGTTCCTTGACCTCTTCTTTGATGTATCCATCTAGGCAATTCTCTTCAAGGATGAGCGTAAGTATATACTTCCATGCTCTAAAATTATCTCCTCCCTAAATATTTGCATCTATCTTGGTACTGTTGGTCATATTTTAATGAATGAGAACCACAAATGAAATATAGGAGATAGTACTTACCAATTTGAGGACCTTTTCCGGAACTAGCTTCAGTATGACATCGGATTTAACTAGAAAACCCTAATTTTCTAGTTATGGTCACTTGTAGATCCAAGAAGAGGAAAAAATGTGCCTCCCTAAGGTGAGCTATATTGTATATTTCTTTTTCAGAATCTAAGGATGGAACCTTGAAAAATTAGGTTCCCTAGTTTCTCTCGGCAGGAGTGATAGGTCAAAAAGTGAAAATCCTCATAATGAAAAATTACTTCGAGAGAAAGATGAGCCCTCCTAGGGAGAGTTTAATGGGCCTTCTTTTATGTCTAATATTTGGAGGGAGGTCTACATATTAGTGAACCATAGCTTGTATAATTGCAGGAGTTGTTACACAATGTCTTCTTTCAGGTTGGCTCTGATACCATGTTAAGTTTTTATTTAAATAGAACAAAGGATCACTAAAATAATAGCAAGCAAAAAAAAGAAAAGAGAAAACAAATATTATCCTGGGAAACCCACGTGGGGAAGAAAACCTATAAAAAATTACCTCTATATAGACTTCACCCAAGTACAATGTAATATCTGAAGAACAAGACTAGCTTGCTTCCTCTCCTCTAGATGGATTGTTTCTTCTCTCTCTAGCGCAACAACTTGAGTTCTCTATATGTCCAAATGAGTGAGGAGCCTCCCCTATTTATATTGATCAGTGAAGAATCCTAATAACCAAACATGGTTCACTTCTCCTCCCAATTAGGGCCAACTTTCCTAGGGAGACTCAAAAATACATTTTGTTATAGTTGGGTTTTCCATGCTTGGTATACCATGTTTTTATGTCCTATCCATTTCCCTATGTAGACTCCTTGTACCCCCTTTTCTCAGTATTACTTTGATGCTCCAGAAAATCCCTTTAAAATCCATGTTTATGGGTATGCATGGGTCACCAATTTACAACCTGCGTGTACATGCAACTTGGTCCTCTATGACATGCGTACATCGAGAAAATTCTCAAAAAATAAATATTTGGAGTTTTTCCTCATCAAGTAACAAATAACTTGACTCTTGACCTTCCATATGTTTGGAAATGATTTCATTCGATGCTTCACTTCTCATTAAGGACTATATATTGAGCTACTTGAAAGCATTGAAGGAGGAGAACTTGTGAGAGAAAAGATACTATATTGAAATTGTGCCCCATTCTTGCATACTTGAGTCTGCATCTCTTTGTCCTTGGATAAGTCATTGGTGCTCCTTCCCAAGCTTCCTTGTGTCTTTGTGAGCTTGCCTTGATGCAGGATTGAAGTGGTGGAGGCCCAAGTGGAGGAATTGGTTTCTTCATTTCGACGAGGTGTCGACAGAGGTTGTTATTTGTATATATGTTTAAATTAATAGAAATATCCATTTCTTGTCCCATTATATGTGTAACTAAGAATATTTGTATCCATGGATGTAGTTGATTTGATCATATGTTGGATTTGAATATGACAGAGTAGATTCTAACACTTTATATCTATCATGCTTGTGTGTTTCGTTGTTTTTTAGGATGGATTGTAGGTACAAGTTTTATTTAAAGCTCAACGGGGATCTTCTACAAATGTCCAGAATAAGTTACACTTCTCATCCCTTAGTGTTAGTCCTATTTATATATTTAGCATGTTGGAAATGGATTGATTTCTAGAGTCATATTGTATGTTATGGTCCACCCCGAGCCATAGGAAGTTTTCTCTGTAACACATTTTACTAATACTTTTGTGGGTACTACTAACCCAACTTACAATGGAGGTTTTACCTCAAGACTTTACATGAACAAGTACATCAATGACCTCCCTAATTGGAGGAACAACATCTCCGAAAGAGGTAATAACAATAATAATACAAAATAGAATATCTTTCGTAATTAGATTTCCTTGACAGAGCATTGTAGATGAGATCACAGAATGGGAAGAATATAGCTTTAGTGAGATGATGAAATAAAGTGTAGAAAGCGATCAACTAGAAGAAAAATGTAGGAAATTGCGAAAAGAGTGAGATGCAGTAGCAAAGGAGAAGGAGAAGTTGCATAGATAGAGGTAACTTGCAGCAAATTTCCTGAAGTGGCACAGTGGAAGCATCCCTAATTGAGAACAAAATTTCGAGCTTAAGTGAAGTTATTAATGGATTTTGAGCCAAATTAGTGAATTGGAAGTACAAGTGGTTCCTGGAACATTGCAGGACGACTGAGACTAGTGAGAAACTGAAGCAAAGGATGCAATAGATGAAATTATGGATTGGGAAGCAAAGTGTGTGAATTTGTTTGATGAAAGTTCACAAGCCTGGAAGACCTTAATGGATGGTCAAATTCTACAAGAAGACACAAATAAATTGGAAAATGCTTAGTCCCGAGATTCTAATTTAAAATATGTTATAAGGACACTGTCGCCACTTGACATAATGATGAAAGTTGTAGACAATAAGAAATTGCATGAATAAATTAAGCAGTTGCGAGACTAGCATAATAAGATGATCAAAAGAGTAGAGTATCTATAGAACGAAGTGGTATGGGTTTTAGAAATCATTGGAGGAGAATATGTAGAGATAAAGAAGACTATACAATTAATTAAAGAGTATGTATAGGGAAGTATAACTACACAGTTGGTTGTGGATTTGGAGGAACATGAAGAAAAAGAAAAAGTCTTGTATGTGCAACAAAGTTTGTATACGTTAAGTTTTTCTAATGTGGAAGTCTCCCATGGGGAAAAAATGAGTAGCTTGGGGGCTCCTAGAAAAAGACAAAGAGGCGTTTTGAAGGCAGAAGAAGAGGACAACTGATGTATGATAGTGAGCACATGTGACTAGTATGAGAAAAATAGGTGGATCATGTTTTTGAGAGAACAATGAATTGCCATCAATTTTTTGAAGTAAGAGGAGGTGAAATAAGTAATAATTCCCTATTCAGATTGAGGCAGCTAGGATCAACTATAAATAAAGTAGAGGAAGGAAATTCAAGGAATTTAAGTTTTGAGTGTTTCTTTGTGAAGATGTTATGAGTTTTGTTGTATTCTATAGCAACGAGGAACTTCAAGGAAAATTAGATATATTGGATATTGAAAATAGGCCAGTGGTTTTGAAAGTTGAGTCGCCATAGATTTAGAGTCCAATAAGTTGTTTTGCAAAGATATATGGCGCCACCAAAAGGAGAAGTGACACTATAGTGAGAATATTAAGATACGAAGAGAATTGATTGAGGAAGGAGCAAATGGAGAAACCAAAGCAAGATTGACTGGTGAGTTCATAGAGTTACAATTTTGAGAAGAGCTCAAACACCATTGAAAATGTGAAGGCCAAGATCCAGGATCTCATGGTGTGTCGAAGAGGTGGTATGCAAATTTGTTTCGACTCAAGTACTAGTTGGAACTCTACTCACATAAGAATTTTGAAAACAATTCCAAGGAAGTACTGACTCTGGTTCAAAAGGTTTTATGCAGTAGCCCTCATGTTACTATGCAGAAGAATTTTTGTCAAAGAGATATGTGGAGCAAATCATGTTGCTCGAGACAAGCAACATGTGAGTGTTGGGGGCCTATTTTTCCAAACATATTTTGGATGAATTAGGGAGTATTGTTGGTATGAATGAGACTATACAATAAAGCAGAAAAAGGGAGCACCCACAAAGGTAGGAGAAAACATAGCAAAGTGGTGGAAAAGAAAAAATATAGTGGTTGATTTAGTCAATCGAGAAGTTAGTTAGAGTTTGTTTCCACTTAGTTGACAGTGGGACTCTGGGAACCAATATAAATATGTAACGAGATGGGTAGAATAGGTTGTTGAATAATTACTAATGCTCCTTGTAAGAAATTGTTTGAATAATGTTGTACTACTATTGTGTGGAAATGATCTTGTTTTTGTGATTAAGAGATTGATCTACAGGGTGTGTGCGTAGATATTTGATGTATTAAATAAGAAGAATGATAGATCTACAGGCTTTGTGTGCAGATCTATTTGAAGTGCTTGATGTATAAGATGCATTACTAATCGAGCGCTTTTGTGGTTTTTTCCCATTTTGGGTTTCCACGTTAGCATCCATGGTGTTCATGATGTATGGTGAATGTGTGTTGTGTTAATGTCATATCTGATCTATGCAAAAGAGTTAAAATGATCATAATAATAATAATCTATGAGTAAGGTAACTTATGTTGTTGTTGCACATTTAATATATATGCACTGTTGATGTTGAATGTGATGAAGTTCTGTTGAATGAATTATTCCATATATAAATTCACTCTTCCCTTCATTACTGTAGAAACATGGTTCCTGTGACTCCCATAGGTTACTTTGGGTGATACCTCACTTTCTTGTAGGTGATTCCAAAAGGATCAGTATCACGAGGTTTGTTGGTTTGTTGATTACTGAATCATGTATGTTGAATATTGAGCCAACAAAATCTAGTGTTGGGAAGGATTATGCATAGGCCATTGAAAGGTAAAGATTTATGTAAATTGAGGTTAGGAAAATAAGATAATGATTGATAAACTAAGTATGTTCAAAACAACAAAGTGTTAGCATTAGAGAGTAGAAGAAGTAGAAAATCCAACAAATAATAAGAGGACTAAAGAACCTAATATTACAACTACAATCCTCCATCAAAGTCGATAGATTCTACCAAGAAGAATGTGGGAGCCAAGCCAACTCAGGACCCCATCAACTTAACTAAAGACTAAGCCCAACAATACTAACCCCTATAGTACAAGAAAGTGGACCTTAAGATACTCAAAATAATGACAATTGGGGGAATTCAAATAAGAAACATAATGAAAATTAAGGTAATACACAAGAATAAGAATGATAAGAGGAGCATAATGAGGAGCAAGATAGTGTTCAGAGTAATCTAAAACCAATAAGCCTATGATTAACAACAAACCTCTACCTGAAAAATGATAGAGGAGAATCCAAGCGGGGGGTAATAAGTAGAGGAAAATAAATTATCACTAAGAAAACCAATGCAAACATGCTAGGAATATACAATACAGTAGAACCAACCTTTCCAACAAATCTTAGAGGATTCACAACAACAAACCAATCAACGAGATACAATGCCACAATAGTCGAGTGCAAGGTAGAAAACAAAAAACAAAAGGGAAGTTTAAGATGATCAAGAGAAGAAGGAAAAATTCACAAAGGTATTAATTATGTTTAGATCACATGGACAATAAGGAGGAAAATAAATAGTTTCTTTTTATTCGAAAAAGCACGCTTGAATTGGAAATACAAAAGTAATTCAAATGAGTTAGCAAAGAGAGGAATAAAATATTGAGTGCATTTCCTAAGAAGAGCAAAAAAAGGAAGGTGAAAGAGGAAAACACATAGAAATATTTCATTATAAAGGGAAAATGAGAACTTGGTGTCACTCTAGCCAACACATCGAATGACTCTGTTGGCTTCCTACATAACTTGGTCATTGAATTTATAATCCAACAAAAAACTATGTTGTATGAGAATCGATAGTTCAAGTTTGACTAGACATGGGCCATACTAAATCAAGAATATCAAATATTTGAGTAAGTGATACAAAAATTTCTATATTTAGGATCAAAAGGCATTGTTGTCACTATTGTACTAGACAATTAGCCGAAGTATTATGCTAATGTTTGTTGTGACCTAAAATTTATTCAAGCATTAATTTTGGCATTATATAATAGAATAAATATTCCAATTGACGCAAATATTTGGGATACCCTATGCACCCAACTTAAACATAAAAAAAAAAAAAAATGAGTTACATGCATACTAAAGAGAATGGCTTCAAAAAGGAAAAGTAGCACAAATAAAAGCAGATAAAAAAATGATAGAGATATGAGATGATATATTTCTAAACTCTATAACCCACAAAACCTAGGTTAGAGACAAAGTGCAACATCCAAAGAATAAATAAATCAAATAATATCCAATATCAATAAGTACAATAAGAATAACAGAGAGTTTTCTAGTTCTCTTTGGCAAGAAAATGGCCTAATCTTGAATTGGAAGATGAACCAGTCTTATACAACAACACAAAGAGTCCACCCAAGATAATAAATTATTAAAATACTTATGCATGAAACCCTAGATCTAGGAAGATGCATCTATATTTCCACACAAAACTACACTCGGGACAAACAAGAACTAGAAATGAGAAACCTTGAATAATTACTTTGTTTAGATGGATATTTCTATACACGTTGATGCGTCCTTCATGGGGAGGGAATCCAAGTTACTTTGGTGGTAACTTGGGATAGACATGGACTTTTGGAATAGGTTGATGTTCTTGGGGAAGGCACCCAGATCATTATATACATTATTTCATCTAGTTATGTTCAAAAGCATCTCCACTTTCCGTAGGAACGACAATAAAGTAGAATCTAAGGGAGAATGGATCGGTGACTCTAGCTTCCATGATGGAATATTCTAGAATGTTGAATCCATGCAATGCTGACGTCCATTGAAAATTTTGAGACATGGTATTGTTTAGGGGAGTGGTGGTCTCCAAATCTATGGCATAAATAAGGTGATGTGTATCCCCAATGTTTCCCAATTTAAGAATGACACCATACAATTTTTTGTTGGAAAGTAGTAGAACTAGGTCTAGTGAGGTGCAATATTGAGGATACTATGTGCCTAATATCCAAAAAATGAGAAATATTTGTGTGCTAGAATTAGGATATAACTATGTTGAATGGTCCTCACAATATCTATGTAGATACATTAAGCTCAAATTTGAATGATGTACATTACATGATTTGTGTGACGTAAGAGATCAACTAGATCAAGAGGAAGAGTGAGGGAGCATAAAAGTACTCAATGTGTAGCTAGGCCATAAAAAGGGCCACATACGATAAACTTCCTCCATGTTTTATTGAATACAATTTATGTTCATATCAAAACATAGGGAAGAGAGAGAATGTCAACCTATAGTGAGTACGTTGAGAACAATATGTTTTCCATGTGTTGGAAAAAATGATAGCCCATACCAAGAATAATATGGCCTATGCTTGTATGATAGAGTAGGATGGTAGTGAAGGTAAGTCACCTAATGAGAGAAATACCTAATACTTTCCTATAGTTGTAGTTTCACTAGAGGAAATGGATGATTTTGAAATTTATAGTACTTGAAGATGCTAATTGCAAGAAATATGTGAGGCACTCTATAGATTTTGTTGATGCCAAAGTTATAGGAATGCTTAGGATATGATAAATGTGTGGAAAAGCATTTGAAGAGTGTACAACCTACTAATCAGCATATTGGAGTCTAGTAAATACAAACTTGAATTATGTAGTGCTAAGACAATCAGGGAAAACTTTGTTGGAGAGGGCTAAAAACTAGTGCACTAGAGATAGCAATCTCATTGGGGTGAATGTGCTTGTTTTCAATAAGTAATGGTTGGGGCTGATTTGGGTGGAAGGGTTGGGTTTCCATGGATCAGTTCCACATAAAAAATATACTTTCCCATGCAAGAATTCCATTTCAATGTTGAACCAAAGTCGAGGAGAACCTTATAGTAAGTGTCAATGTAGATTTGGGTGGGAGAGCACACTCTAATGAAATAGATATGGAATTATTCTTCTGAGAGTTAATTGGGTGAGAGAATTTTTTAACCTATAATTATGCAAAGAGAATGTCCTAGACCAATTATCATATACCATTTGGTGTATTTCTAATTGATGTAACCTATAAAACCTATTTTAGGGGGGAAGTGCACCATCCAAAGGTGAAATAACCCAGATAATATTCAATATTAATAAGCACAATAAGAACAATAGAGAGTTCACTAGTTCTCTTTAGAAATAAAATGGATTAATCTTTATTTGGATTACCAACTAGTATTATATAGAAATACATAGTGTCCACATAAGATGAGAAAATATTAAAATACTAATGCACGAAGCCCTAGAGTTGGGAAGATACATTGATATGTCCACACAAAATTACACTAAAGTCAAACATGAATTGGAAATGAGGAACCCTCAACAATTGCTTTGATAAGCCAGATAATAATGGCTAGGTGAA
>LPNX010432120.1:0-100044 GCA_001517045.1 Pseudotsuga menziesii | reverse complement strand
TATATATATATATATGTCATTGGATCTAACAAACAACTTAAGCACATGCAAGAAAAATATAATCTCAATTTGGTTGGAATTCAAGATACATACATACAAGAGAATATGAGGTAACTGGTAGAAATGAAAATATTTAGTATTTTAGTAGAACAATCCTCTTGTTGAGAATTTGAAGGTCAACTAAAGCAAATTTCATTGCATATGTATAAATTTATATTTGGATGCGAGAAAAATTACTCCTCGAATTCTAGTTTACTCCCCACCATTGCTTCCTTGACCAAGATTTCAATTCTTCAACCCCATAGTATCAATAAACTAGCCCTCAATGGACACATGCATGACCAATATTGTTAAAGTGAATACACCATGATTACTTACTGAATTTTTTTTTTTTATATTTTGTATTTCCATCTCCTCCCTTCTTTGGGGAAAAGAATATTTTGAGGATAATGGGGATTTTGGAGGGGCCTAATAGGATAGTCAATTAGAATAGTCAACCAAAGCATTGTAATACAAGTAGTTGTCAACCAAGTGATGTAATCAATTAGGTGGCTAAGTTAGTCAACTGACTAGTTGGGTCAACCAACCAAGGTAGTTATGGAAGTTATAACTATCTTCATCTAATGTAATTCATAACAAAAACCTTATATGTAATGGTTATTAGTTTATTTTTGATCGTATATTAATAAAGAATACTTGTTGTTTGTTTCATAATTACTATTTTTCCTTATCCTCCTCCTATGTATTCATGCATGTACAATATTTTGATGCATATGATGGTTAAATGGATGCACTATTGGTAACTTATTTTATTATGTAATTCCTTATATGGTAACACTACTTCAAGAGAAATTGCTTCATTTGGGCATGCTTTGGTTGGTTCTAAAACTACTTCAACAAATTCTTGTACTTTAACCCGTGTGTGCCAAGAACCTTTTTTGTAACTGCAATTGCCATTTTTCTCCTTTTCTATTTGAGTTGTCCCTTTCTTCTTACCTTCTTTATCGTTTTCTTTGAACCCAATATGTTCTTCTATTTTTAGATTTTATTTAGGCTTATCTCTTTTTCTTAATATTATTCTTGTATATTATTTATTAACTACTTTTGTAGATCTCTTTTTAGGGATTTCTTTTGATGGGTTTCCTTTGTTCAAAAACTTCTTCTATTGGTTTATCTTGTTCAAAAACTTCTTTTGTTGGTTTCCCTTGTTTGAAAACTGCATTTGCCGTGCTATATTCATTATATTATTAGCGGTGTATTATACTTTCAAGTCTCTTAACTCTAATTTAGTTTAGCATTGGTCTTCTATCCTCATTCCTATGATCACCCTATATGTAAGATGATTTTTCTTTTTCCATCAGAATATTTTTATCGTAGTTTCCATCTTATGAAAAAACCTGTGTCTTTCTTCTTCTTCCCTTAACAACTTATATTGAATATACTTTGGCATTTTCCACTATAACACCTACTCTCAAGTGTTCTATTTTGTTCTATATCCTTTATAGGATATCCCTTATGAAGTTCTCTACTTCTCTTCACTTCTCATATTGTATCTTTTTCATAGGCTACCCTGATTGAGTATTTCCCTTTTGTTTAGTGGCTTCAAATTTTAATCCTCTATCCAGTCCTAATTGTGGTGATTGAAACACATATTTCCTAGGTTTGTTTATTTGAACCTTGTGCTTCTGCATAGTTTTCTTGCTTGTCCAACACTAATAGTTGTTGGGACCTCTCATTTTTGTCTTTGTTGATATTTTAATTTAGTTCTTTTTTTTTACACTTCATTTTTTCCTAATCCCGTTGACATTAGTATATTAGGGACATCCTTCTTTCTACCCTCAAAATAATTTTGATAACATTGTTGTTTTCTACAACTATTATTGGCTTTCTCTTTGCATGGACTCCATTAAATTCTTATATTTTTTCCTAGGGAAACTTATCGTTTACATGATATTCTTAGATCCTGTGATTGAAAATATGATGCTAATTGTCAATAATTTCAATAACATCATATCGAGTTTACAGTCCATTTTCTCCACTTGACCCCTTGCACGAGGCCAATTAACTTAAGGTGATTCTTCTTAGATCTTTCACTAAAAATATCTAATGATAGGTGTCAAGAATTTTATTATTAGATCAAGTTGAGAGTTAGGTGTTTTATCTTATCTTTTTCCCCTTCCATAAGACATCATTCAACATATTGTTAGAGAAATCTTACCACGCCTTTAGGGGTCCCATCTAACACTTAGCCTCATTGTTCTACAAGTGATGTCCCATTACATTATATAGATCCTCTATACACAGCGTATATGTCTTTCAACTATGCATCCTTACAAAATGTAGTCTAGTTCATTGTGCCCCAATCCTTTTACTCAAACAACCTTTAGCTATAACCAATTCTATACTTTGCTTGATATTCTACATGAACACTTTCAAAAGTGTTATCTGATGGTTATTCTAGACTTAAGGTTTGGTGATTACTATGTGACATATGTAGTTTGTTTTCCTTGGATTACTTTCCATTCCGAAGCTGACTAAAATTCTCTGTGTCAGATATCCATGGTTCTTCCAATATTTTTCGTTAGTTTGATCCAACAACATCTAAGGTTTGATCTTTTCTACACCTTCAATGATGTTTCATATGACCACTTTGTACAAGGTTTGTATGATTGATCTTTTAGACTCCAAGTTTAGTGACGATCAAATGTTATAGTCAATTTTTCAAACTTAGGCTACCTTCCATTGCATAGTTGACTACATGTTCTTGTGCGACAGCTCTAACAACCCTTCCAGAATTTTTAGTAGGTTAGATCCAACAACATATGGGGCCACTTCTACATCAGAGGATATTCAAATTGAGCTTACCTATTTTTCCCACAACCTTGTATATCTATATAAATAAGGTATAAGATACAAACCTTTATTGATTTCACACATGACCTTCTCTTGCTATTAGTTCCATAGGAGGATAACTAAAGTTCCATGTGTTGTACCTCTAATATCTCTTTCAAGGTTATTTCCAGATGGTGCTAATGAAGCTAATGGCCTGTCAATTATATATAGAGGTCATATTTATGGTCAAATATACCCCATATTTTTCAAGTTACTCATTGTATTAATGCTCTGATAGAGTCCTTGTAATGATTATAATTAAAACAATTCTTATCCCTGAAACCAATCAAAAACTTCATGAGGCTACAAGAGGCTCAAGTTGAATACACAATCTTCCTTTCAAGATAACATCCCACACCCCATTAGCATGGTGTGGCATATCAAAGTGTTTGTACTATAAAATAATGATAACCAAGGCCCTTGCAAACCTACACATAATTAGATTACATGTTTTATCACCTTTAGTTAGCATAAAGTAATGCCACAAATGTGAACATATCCATAATTTAACAAAAAATGTCTCAAAAGTGTTAAAAGGTTTACTTCACAAAACGTTATCAAAGTACTTTTAAGGAATTTTTTCGAAATGATTTTAAATTCATATAATTTTCTTGATATATTCCTAATATCCTCTTAATGGTTGGTATTATATCACCCATACCAGGGTTGTTTCCTAAAGATTTGGTTAAGTTCACAAAACATCCCTCGACCTAAATCACTTAGTGAAAAAGTTCTAAAATTTCCATGTAAGCCACATTGGAAAAACCCTGTCTAATTTTAACACCAAAGGGTGCTTCATAGTGAAAGGGTTAAAATTTTGAATGATGATAATGCAAGAACCCATGACATACTTGTACACATCTACCTGACAATGGATATGGCATGCCTTGGAGATGCACACATCATTGGTTTGTTCTAGATTGATGGTGTGGATTTGTTAGAGGTTGTTTGATCCAAACTGGATCACTAGATAAGTTGTCATATATTTTGGTACTTTCTAATTGGAAAAATTGACCTTTTGTTCTTGTAGGTCCCATTTTAGGGTAGTTTATTTTGGTTACTTGAGGTCTTGAAACTTTTAGAGCCCATTTTGGGCACTATCATCATTTTTGCAGTGAAAACTTTGCAAACATAGTATCTAGCTTCTTGGCATTGGTCTATAGTTCAAGATGTTTCCAACATCACACATATAACGCTAATCACAGTTCATATGAGTAAGGTATATCTCCCAAAAGTTGATCGATGTTGGTAACCTCTTTGGCAATGAGTGGGTGCAATGCCATCTCCTATTACTCACACATGTGGAGCTATTCATGTGTGGAATTTTAAGATCAGTCTAGAGGCCCCAAAAATCCAACCCTAATTAAGAGTAAAGGCATGCAAAATCCCGTCCTTCAATCTGGATGGATATCATAACATGTTAAATATGAGGCTTCTAGGTAATGAAGGGTTTCAATTATTCTTGTATTAATTCACTATTCCATAGTTGAACAAAGCAAGGGAATGGGATATTGGAGCAAAACAAAGGAACTAAGAGACCTTTTTAGCAATCAGCCATAGAGTCAAATGTGATTCCATAGTGATTTCACCTTTTGTTGTATTTGCATTTCATATCTGAGAAGAAAAGAGAAAGGCATAGTCCTCACCTTCTGGAAGGGTTTTCTCATAATAGGTTTCCCATGGTACATCTTATGTTCATTATGTGGATGGTGCGATATTTATTTGACCTATGGGTGTGGAGTGGTGACTTTTTCAAATTGTCTAACCAATTGATTGTATATCTTCATGAAAGAGGGATTTACGCTTTGGGTCGGGAAGCCTATCTCGAGTCAATTACAATATGGCAACAAGAATGGAAATCTACTAGTTTCTCTTGGGTTAGAATATTAGGATGGGGAGCAATGGGAGGTGTATGTTTCTAAGTTAAAGATGAACCATGTTAGAATCAAAGAGGCAGAGGATGAGATGGTTTGAGGCCCAGGCTAATTTTAAAAGATTAGTCTTCTAGACGATTATTTTAAATTTGAAAAATATTACATATAGATATATTGTAAAGGAATATTTATTAAAAAACATAAAATTTTCTACTAAAACATGTACTTTTCTCGAACATTATCAATATAAGAATATTTTTAAAGTGAAAATGGTCAATTAACGAAAGTATTTTTTGAAAAAAACTGCTTAAAATAGCTAATCGATGAAAAATATCCCCTAAAAATAACATTAGGTTGGGCTAAGAAATCCAAGAATCCAACTATAGTGGTTTACACTCCTATAGTGATGTTTGCAATTCATAATCAACTAGTGGGAGCCAATGTGGAGAATGAGATCATCTTTAAGAACAAAAACCCTTACTTGGGAAAATTAAGAATTATTTAGAAAAGAAACGTTAAAGAACAAGTAAATGCACATTATGTAAAGAGGTGGAAGCAATTGAATCTTGAAAGCACATTATGTAAAGAGGTGGAAATAACGTGAAGCTTGAAAGGAAAACCCACATATGATACTTATATTTTATTAAAAGCAATCATATCCGACTACATATCGTGGCTTGTTTTTTCAACATAAAAATAAAACCATTAACTTGATATTCAAGTAAAACCAAAGTTTATAAGCCATTACATGATGATTAAGTATTGCTCCAAGGATGCTTGTAAAAACTAAACACAGACTACAAGAAACCACATAGAACCTCAATCACAGTTCTGAGATGTGTTACAAGCCATCTTTGAAAAGAGCTATAGAGCAATAACTAGGCTAAACAATCCAATGGTGTTATGTAAAACACTATACAAGATTCCAAAAAATCTAAGGGACTCATACTCAAACCCAAAAAATATAGTCACTAACAAGTGCTAGTTCACCTTAAGAGCACTAGATCTTTTCAAGTCAAAATCGAAAAACTCTTCATAAAAGAGAAGTTCTTCAGTGTTGTCCACAACTTTCTCGGACAATTCATCTGCCATAGTGTTCATCTTCTTATAGACATGAGAAATGTGAACCCTGTTGAAGCTACTCAGCAATAGTTTGACCGTGTTGAACCATTGATCTAAAATAGAGACCTAGAGAGAGGAGGAACAACTAATTGCCCAATCCACAATGATCCTTGAGTCTCTGAAGACCTGAATCTCCTTCAAGTTCTTCCATTTGGTGAAGGTTAATAGTCCCCAGAGATCTAATAGTTCAACTCTGTTATTTGTCCCAAAACTTAAGCTCATCCTTAGTAGGGAACGCTGATTTGTGTCGATATGAAGTACCATGCCCCCTCCACACCTTTGATTGATGGATGCTCCATAAAAAAACCTATATGGCATATCTAGAATGATAAAAGCAGCTTGAAAAACACGATGCTTTTTCATTGCAAGAATTTGAAAATATTCCCTAAACATACTCAAACAATTTATCCCCACCTATACTAGGTTGTGAAAAAAATCTTAAAAAATCAAGGAGTTCCAGGCCTGCCATATACCCCACATTATGAAAAAAGGACAAGATTTTACCATAAGGAAACATTGAAAACTAATGAACTAGATTTTTCTCAAGGGAAGGTAATCCTCTCGAGCTAAATTGAATCTTCAAGTTTTCGAAGAATAAAAAGTTGAGACTAGATTACATATCGAGACTATTTTCATGACACTTAGTATAATTGTTAAACGTAATAGAATGGTGATATGGATGATACCCATGTTCATAATTTAATCGACTTATGGCTACCTCTTCATCAATTTATCTTTAAATATTTAAAGGGAAGAATGGGTTGATATGGTTAACTTTTATCGGAAGCATTCATTGATATGTCAACTCTTATCTCTCTTTATATTTTATTTAATAATTCATTTTTGAAAAAGCCGTATTCACACTTCAATGTGCTTTTAATACTTCAAACTAATTTAATTTAATTTATAAAATAAAAAACTAAATAAAATAAAAATAAAAAATAAATGAGATTTCCAACGTTACCTAATAGAATTTAAAATATAAAAACACAAAAATAAAATTTATAATATTGAACATCAATAAATATACATACATTTGATAATTTTAGTAAAAAAAAAAAAGTATTTTAATTTATTTTATTTATTTATTGTGTTAGGTATCAATAAATTTAAAATTAAAATAAATTAACAATTTTTTATTCAATTTCGATAGTTATAAGTTAGGGGTAGTTGTAAGCACTCTTTGTCTATGCCTTAGCTACTAGTTGTTTTAACAATTCTGGAAGGAAGACCATAATCTAGACATTACACTTGTCTCATCCTCCTGCAATCTAGACATTACAATACTAGTCCACTTTAAAATTCTAAAATATAGACATTACACTTGTTTCATCCTCCTGCAATCTCCTGCAATCTAGAAAAAGCATAAATACTAGTCCACTTTAAAATTCTAAAATATAGACATTACACTTGTCTCATCCTCCTGCAATCTAGACATTACACTTGTCTCATCCTCCTGCAATCTAGAAAAAGCATATATACTAGTCCACTTTAAAATTCTAAAATATAAACAGCTATTCTTGAAATTAAAAAATAAAACAAATATACCAATCTATATCTCAAATTTTTGGACTTATATACAATCAGAAAAAAAAGCCCAAAGCATCTGACTTCTACCAAGTACGAAATAAAAACAAAAGACCTTATATATATCTCAACGAAATAAAAACAAAGAGCCTTCAAGTAATTCAAAATTGTCTTGACAACAAACTTCAAATATGCTAATCAAAATCACATATTCAGATATACAATTTCCATGTATATATATACAATATGCCAGCTAAAATACCAGTGACAACAAGCATCACATATGCCAATATATAAATTCCCTGTGTATATAGCTAAAATACCAGTGACAACAAGCATCACATATGCCAATATATAAATTCCCTGTGTATATACAATATGCCAGCTAAAATACAACAAGCATCACATATGCCAATGTACAATTTCCCTGTGTATATACGATATGCCAGCTAAAATACCAGTGGCAAATAATCATGTGCCAGTAAACAATGTCAACAGTCACTTGCTTTATCAACAATTTCATTTGAAAATCTTTTCCAATTGTGTTAAGACTTCTAAAATGTCATTGTACAGCAGTTTAGAAAGGCCATAGCGATTTCAGTGGACACTCCACCCAGCTATTTGGAAGTTTTTGCTTTTGGTGGTTGAACCCATCGAAGCCCATCTCTCTCAAAAACATGAGTAGAGAATGTCTAATAACATTAGAACGGTATGTTGCTGACATTAAAAAAAATTGTATCAACCTCTCCCCACAAACTGATTGATAATATAGCAAGTATTGTTCTTAACCAACTTTCTTCTTTTCGAAATTTTAATGCCATTGCTGAGTAACTCTGCTATCAGCTATTTGATTACCTTACATGACCTGAATTATGATAACAAGGAGAAAACAGATAAAAAACTGAATAATGGAAGCCTAGACTGGAACTTCCATGGAGCTCTAATGATAAGATCTCTGATGAATCCTGTTCTTCTTCCTAATTCTGTCTCACCTTCATCATCTCTAGCTGCAATTTCCATGGAGCTCTAATGATCAAGATCTCTGATGAATCCTGCTCTTCTTCCTAATTCTGTCTCACTTTCATCATCTCTAACTGCAACTTCCATGGAGCTCTAATGAACAAGATCTCTGATGAATCCTGTTCTTCTTCCTAATTCTGTCTCACCTTCATCATCTCTAACTTGATATTGTGTGAGAGAACCCCACTTCTCCTTCCCTGGAACAACAGAGCCATCGTTGTCAATACAATAATCTTCTTCCTCAACAGGAGGTGGCATGTTCAAATCAAGAAGCCCAAGAGCTTTCACAGGCCGATGCTCCTCCTCAATGGTGGAAAGACAAGGAGAAGTATCTAACCCTACAGCACAAGAAGCAGGAGGAGCTGAATGGCATCTTTTGTGGCCACCCAAAGCTTGACCACTTGAAAAAACTCTGTAACAAACAGAACATTCATGACTAGGCTTAGACCTATTACCCCAACCTTCATTACTTATCTCAATATGAAGTGAACGCCTGTCCTCCAGGACTGTAGACCTGTTAAAAGACTGAAAATCATCCTCATAGTCAATGATCTCCTCATTCAGACCCTCAATTTCTTCAGACATATTACTGGGGCCATCCAAGGAGGATTTGAACTTGTTATTGCAGCTTGCTCTGTGGCCACCCAAAGCTTGAAATGAAGAAAATTTCCTTGTGCATGTCTTGCACTTATACTTCATTTCTTGATCCGCACAAGAATCGAAGTGGGCATCCAAGAGTTTCTTGGTTCTTATCCTCTTCTTTTGTCTCTCCAGTTTGAATGAGTTGATGGGTTCTTCAATGGCCGCCAGCTCTTGTGGGTTTGAGAGGACTAGGGATCCATCCCCAGCGTTGGCAAACATCATTAGAGAATTGGCAGCCAACTCTATATCAGACTCAAAAACAACACAGCCTGGTTCATGCTCATCTGATTTGTTGATTAACAGAGAAGAAATTGCTGCATGCCTAGCACGCTTGGACCTTTTGGAACTCATACTGCTTCGAGATCGTTGAGGCTCCATGCCCCGAGATCGAAACCGGCTGAGAGTAGTAAATCTGTTGCTGTTTGTTGGGGAAAACTTGTGATGGTTACAGTGGCTGAACCATAGTTTTGGAGGGGGAATGACTTAAAACTAAAAATAAAGACTATGAGTAGATGGCAGAGAATGCGAAACACGTTTTGGGCAATGGGAACCTCCTATTGCTGGAGAATTTGGCGAGTGTCATATTTATTTACTATCACGTGAATGATTGAGTGGGCAGATAAGTTTGTGTGTGGGAAATTGTTGTGCCAACCAAGCTGTGTGTCGTGTACGCCGCCACACGAGGAGGATGGTGATGATGGACCACAACTGATAACATTGAATTTATTGGACACCCCTTCCTTAATATCAGTGTAACATCGTATTTATTGGACACCCCTTCCTTAATATCAGTGCCTATTGCTTTCAACTTTCATTGTCATTTTGGAGGTTAGTGTGGACTTTTATTAGTTTTCCAAGTAGTTAAAACATGAATAATGAGTTTATTAATGAAAAGGTAAGGTTGACATTATGAGAGAATCTTAGAAAAATGGCTTATATGCACAAATAATAATATTGAAGAAGCATGCCACTTGGGTTGTTATGGGCTTTTGGAAGTTTATGACAATTGACATGGTTTAATTTTCCACAAATTTGTGTTTGGCAGTTTTCAAAATGGTAAGTTCCCAGAAGTTTCACACCTGCTCAACCAAAAATTCAGGTGGGTTGTACCTAGGAGGAGAAGAAAAACAGCATGGAGTGGGTTATATTAAATTATATAATCAAATGGATCACTCCACTTAAACCTAATTTGTTATACCAATGACATGCCAATAAGTTAGGTTTACTTTCGGTAGGGTATTGTGTTTTTTAAGATGGCAAAATTGGCAGCGAGAACAATTAATATTAGTTGTTATTACAAAGTTCAAAGAAAGTAAACTAAACCATTGAAGATTTGTATTCTTTTTGGGGATTTTATTTGGAATTTGGTAATGTTATTGTAATTTTTCTATTTTAATTTGTAATTTTAATTATAAAAATGGATTAATATTCTCGATTAATTTTTGGGCTTTTTGAGTATGTCATTCTAACAACATAAAATTATAATTTTATCATTTTTTGCTGAATTTTTTATAGAAAAAATCTTAGAAAAAGGATGCAAATCTTCTATCATTTAACTTACACCAATGTTTAACACTTTACTTCCATCAAAACGGACTAGTTATTAGCCAATCAAAAAGAGTTTTAGGCCTTACTTCATAACCATTATTTTTATATGATATATAGTCATAGTGAACTAGTTTGGAGTAGATAACCTTTTATGAAATATTTAAACATAAAAGTAATGTAAAGATTACAAGTAGTCTTTTTAATGCCTTTTTAATATTGAGTGTTAAATTAGATATAAATAATAATGTATACATCTAAAACAAGTTTTATCAACCAAGGAGTTTTAGGTCTTACTTCAAAACCATTATTTTTATATGATATATAGTCATAGTGAACTAGTTTGGAGTAGATAACATTTTATGAAATATTTAAAAAGATAAGTAATGCAAAGATTACAAGTAGTCTTATTAATGCCTTTTTCATATTAAGTGTTAAATTAGATATAAATAATAATGTATACATTAAAACAAGTCTTATCAACCAAGGAAGATGGTGGATAACCAAATAAATTCCACATACACACTAAGATTAAAGTGAAAAATGAATATTACAACTAGTATTATTAATGCTTTACAATGTTTAGTATTATTAATGTATGGATATTTATGTGAAAAGTAAACGATTCAATTAGTTTGATTAATGTTTTAGCATGTGTGTTGTTATTGTGTGGATTTACATGAGGATGGGCATATTTAAGTGTTATGGAGTAGTGGCATTAATACTTTACCATATTTCTTGTGGATTTACACAAGAAAGTTGATATAATGTAAGTATGACTAATGTAGTTGAGATTATGGGTGAAAACACGAAGTTGGGTAATGCTTATTTGAGAAGGGGTGCATTTGGAATACAAAATGTACTTTCTTGCCTGAGGAAAAAAGTCAACAAAACTTATCGGGTGAGAGTTTAACTTTTTCTTGGGCGAGAGTTTGAGCGGAGTTAAAAATTTTCTCAGGAAAGAGACAAAGTGGGGTTAATATTTTCTTGCGAGAGAGTATTAAAGTTTATTGGGAAAGATATTTAGATTTTGTCATTCATAAACTCTCTCTCGTCCAAGAGGTATATTTGTTTACACTTCACGTTCGAGAGTTTGATTTCTATATAAAACTCCTTAATCAACCCCATCCCCTGCAAAATGACACTTCCATGAATTACAACTTTTCTTGCAATTGTTGTCCTCCACAAAGTAACTTAGCTGCAAACAAAATATTTTCATACTCAACCCCGACGAATTAACACCTTCTTATTGTCTTTGTTTATGTCATAATCGAGGATGAGGTTGCATGTGTGTTGCAAGGGACACACCGCCAACTAACCTATTGGAACTAGAATAGGATGAGAGATATTGTTGAAATTGAAAGCGACTAAGATCAAAGGAGACAAAATACTAGAAAAAGCACTCAGTTCCTTTATCTTTGGTCACCAGGTATTTGGTACTACTCTCATGCGCAAATTTAGGGTTAGATAAGGTCAACACAGGAAATTGAACCTAATAAGTTTCACCCATGAACTGGGATAATGTGGCCTAGTTTCAACACCATAACTGATTATTGGCATGCCACTTATCTAAGCAGTTACCTCGGACAACTAGAATATATTAAGTGCCTTGAGGAAATGATTAGGTGTGAAACCCCCAATATTATAGCTAGTAGTGTCCCTTCTAGGTGGATAGCCTATTGAATATCCTTTTATAAAAATGATTGCTTAGAAGAAAGAATTGACCCTGGACCCATGCTTGTAAAGGAGGCATAGCCCATGGTAGTATTCCCTTCACTAATCATTCAAGACTTCCTCAGCATTCTTAGTTTTAGGAAATTTGGATTTCTTGAGTTGAATATTCATGTAATCACATACATTCTTTTTGTTTCAAAAGTTTTTCAATTGAACCTCTACTTTATAAAGGGATGATAGAAATAAAACTCATCTCATGATCATCAAGTCCACAACCTACAATTGCATCATCTCTTTCAAAATTTATGTTATAGGCCTTATACTTTCTTCTCCGACTATGGTAATGATTGCTTCTATAGACCATGCAATTGGATCAACTTGATCACAACATTCAAGAGAAATATCCTCATAAGAAATGGTCACACTGAAAGCAACGATGTCTAGACATGAATACACTTTAAGAAACTGCTTAACATCATTAACCAAAATGGGTACCTTATTAGTGTATGTGCATTAGGGAAAATTTGCTTTAACAGACAGTTAGAAAATGAATGAAAATAATTTAACCAATATTAGCTAGTGAGAATCCTTTGATGTCACACGTGGGGCATAAAATAGTAGCACCACTGGAATTGTAATCGAGAGAAATTTACAATAAGCACATCCCTTCCTTTAGTTGTCTTTTCAAGTTTGAAATTTTTTTTGATCCTATATCTCATAACTGTTGGAATATCGGGTACCTCCACATGGTATAACCACCACACCTTTGGGAATTATAAAACAAGTGGACTAACCGCCACTCCTGGTGATAGGGCCTTGTGCTGGGTTTCTAATGTTCACCAACATCTACAGGTTTTGGTGTAACGGCAAACCTTACATGGTATCAGAGCATAGGTCTCCCGTTCAATTCCCTCGAGCTACGTCGGAGGTGGGGTGTTGGAATATCGGGTACCTCCACATGGTATAACTGTCACACCGTACCTCCACATGGTATAACCGCCGCACCGTACCTCCACATGGTATAACCGCCGCACCTCTGGGAATTATAAAATAAGTGGACTAACCGCCACTCCTAGTGATAGGGCCTTGTGCTGGGTTTCAAGTGTTCACCAACATCTGCAGGTTTTGGTGTAATGAAAAACCTTACAATAACATTCTACCCAAGTCTAGCATGCATCTTATTTCATTACGAATAATGCCAAAAGATGCTTTCTTTGTGAAAATATTCCTTTTTTATTGGCTAGAATTCATGACATGGTTTTGGAAATATTATGTTTTAATGTAAAGTCAATGGATGAATAATCTTAATAATGGAAATCAGAAAAATATTTGGCCAATAAATTTTAATGGGGACAATTTCCCGACAAATCGAGACAATTTCCGACAAAAAACAGAGTTAACGCAAGTTCAACACGAGTTAGGCAACGGTATGTCAAAAAAAAGGTGGATTTAAAACTAGGTTAATTGTCTTGAATTTCTAAATCACATTAAATAACCAATGTATTCCAGGAGTGAAACCTGCAAATAAATTCGTTTTTAATTCCTACGTATTTAAGAAAAGGGTGGCACAATTATGTTATAGAAGTAGTGGAGCATCCGTTCCCGATTATGATCTGACAAGTAATAAACTAATAAAGTTTCCTAAAAATGGAAGTGGTCAAGCATCCATTTCTAATCACCCATCCGGAAGGAACTGAAAAAACAATTTAGGGAAAAAATTAAACAGATAATATTTTTTCGAAAGTTAATCAAAGTGGTTGAGCATCGATTCTTAATCACCAATCTAGGCAACTTAAAAAAATTGTGGAAGAAATTAAATGGAGAATGTTTTAGAAAATCCTTTTTTTGTGGTGATATTCGGCATGGTCATGAAAGAATGAATACATGCCAATGTATTTGTCCTTACAGTTGGCCATCAAGACGACTCACACCAAAGACAATTCCTGAAAATTCATCCAAGAAAAAATTTGTGTTGAAGGTATGTCATGCAGGCTAGCAAGAAACCATTCTAATAAGGCACTGTAATCTCAATAGGAAATAAAAATGCACTCACATGTTACTATTGATCAATAAAAAACAAGAAATATGAGCAATAAGAGCATGTAATTACTAGTGTTTATAGAACTCTTTAAATCATTGCTTCTATGTGTATCCCATTCATAAAATACTTTGAGATGATAGTGATGATAGTAAGAAAAACCATTGACCAATTGGTTGAGGAAGTGTGCATTTTTGTGCTAATAATGAAAAATTGGATTCATTGCCAAATCATGGATAAGTGGGCTCAAATATTTGTATGTAGTCAATTTGGCAGAGGTGATTCATGGATTAGTATGCTCAGATACATGTAATTATGCTTCAGATCATATTTCATGCATTGGGTGTACTTGGATTGGCCCTGCATGCATTTTTGTGTTGGACATGAAAAATTGGGAAACCCTACCAACTACAAATATGGTAGTATTGGATTTCACTATAGATGGAACATTTTAAATAAGGAGTAGAAGTAGATGTAGAACCATAAAACTGATTTCATGAACCTGTTAATTTCCTTGGTTGAATATAGTTGAAAATTTGTTCATTGTTTTTTATTCCTTTCAATAAAATTTTGAGAAAATTTTGTAAATCATTTCCATGAAAATTTATTTTATATCTCAATTTTGAATTTAACGGTGATTATATAAAATGATTGGATGAGTCTCTAAATTTATGGGAATGATGTTTTTTTATCATCCACCTGCAAGCTCATGCTTTCAGAAAATTTGTGTCCTTCAGAGATGATAAATGGTGGGCATTTTTCCAAGGTTACTTTAGCCCTTTTTTTAGTACTTAACCAATTTTTCCAATGGCGACCATTTTTTTGTCAAGGTGCAAATCATGATGAATGGTTGTTTTGGAAGGAAACTATCTCCTTAACCAAAGACCGTTTTTCAAAAATGAGTTAATGGTCGAGTGAATAAACCATCCACCTACAAATTGATGTTCTCATAATTTTGTGTATCCCTCACATGTGAGAAATGGAGGGAATTTTCCTAAGGCCATTTAGGCTAGTTTTAGGTGCAAAACAGGTTGAATGTCTATTTTGGTAGGTCAATATTTTCTTGACCATAAATATTTTCAAACATGAGCCGATGGTCAAGTGCATAAATCATCCACCTACAAGTTGATTCTTTCATAAAAACTGTATCCCTTATAGGTGAGAAATGGTGGGAATTTTACTAAGGCCACTTAAGCCCTTTTTCAATACTTAACCAATTTTACCAATGGCGACCATTTTTTCATCAGGGTGCAAAACAAGCTAAATGGGTGATTTGGAAGGAAAAGATATCCTTGATTAGAGACTTGTTTTCAAATATGAGTTAATGGACAAGTGAATAAATCATCCACCTACAATTGATTCTCTCAATTTTTTTTATCCCTCACAGGTTAGAAATGGCGGGAATTTTCCTAAGGACATTTAGGCCAGTTTTAGGTGCAAAACAGGTTGAGTGGTTATTTTGGCAGGCTAATATTTGCTTGACCATATACGTTTTTAAAAAATGAGCCAATGGTAAAGTGCATAAATCATCCACCTGCATGCAGATGCTTTCATAAATGTTTTAACCCTCACAGGTGATAAATGGTGGGCATTTTCCCAAGGCTACTTAATCCCTTTGTTCAACTTAAACTAATTTTTCCAATAGAGAGTGTTTTTCTGTTAGGGTGCAAAACGGGTTGAATGGCTATTTTGGAAGGAAAATGTATCCTTGACTAGAGACTTGTTTTAAAAATGAGTCGATGTACAAGTGAATATATCATCCACCTACAAACTGATGCTCTCAATTTTTTTTATCCCTTACAAGTGAGAAATTACGAGAATTTTACTAAGGCCATTTAGGCCAGTTTTAGGTGCAAAACAGGCTGAGTGAACATTTTCGTAGGCCATTATTTTCTTAACCATAGAATTTTTTTTTAAAATAAGCTAATGGTCAAGTGCATTAATCATCCACCTACAAGTTGATGCTTTCATATAAAGTTTATCCTGCACGGGTGATAAATGATGGGAATTTTACCAAGTCTACTTAAACCATTTTTCAATACTTAATCAATGTTGTCAATGGCGATCATTTTTCTTTCAAGGTGCAAACAAGGTTGAATGGTTGTTTTGGAAGGAAAATATCTCCTCTACCAGAGACTTGTTTTAAAAAATGAGTCAAATGGAAAATGAATAAATCATCCACCTAAATGATGTTCTTCGAATTATTTTAACCCTCACATGTGAGAAATGGAGGGCATTTGCATAAGGCCATTTAGGCTAGTTTTAGTTGCAAAACATGCAGAGTGGCTGTTTTGGCAGGACAATATTTTCTTGACCATGGAGTTTGTTCAAAAACCGAGAAAATGGTTAAGTGAATAATTCATCCAACTGCAAGTTGATACTTTCAGAATTTTTGTATCCCTCATAGGTGAGAAATGGTGGCCATTTTCCCAACGCTACTTAATCCCCTTTTTCAATACTTAATTAATTTTGTCAATGACGGGCATTTTTTTGTCAAGGTGCAAAACATGTTGAAGGGTTGTTTTGGAAGGAAAATATCTCCTTGACTAGAGACATTTTTTCAAAAATGAGTCAATGTTCAAGTGAATAAATCACCCACCTAAAAAATGATGTATTCAGAATTTTTTTTATCCCTGATAGGTGATAAATAGCAGGAATTTCTCTAAGGCCTTTTAGGCTAGTTTTAGGTGCAAATTCCCATTGAGTGGTTGTTTTGGTAGGCCAATATTTTCTTGACAATAGAATTTTTAAAAAAAACGGATCCAATGGTCAAGTTTATAAATGATCCACTTGCAAGTTGATGCTTCCAGAATTTTTTTTTATCCTTCACAAGTGAGAAATGGTGGGCATTTTCCCAAGGCTATTTAAGCATTTTTTTCAACACACAACCAATTTTTCCAATGGTAAGCATTTTCCTGTCAGGATGAAAAACAAGCTGAATGGTTGTTTTGGAAGGAAAAGTTCTCGTTGACCAAAGACTTGTTTTCAAAAATGAGTCAATGGTCAAGTGAATAAATAATCCACTTACAAAATCAAGCTCTCAAGATTTTTTTATCCCTCATAGGTGAGAAATGGAGAGCATTTTACTAAGGTCATTTATGCCAGTTTTAGGTGCAATAAAGGCTGAGTGGTTGTTTTGGAAGGCCAATATTTTCTTGAACATAGACTTTGTTTCAAAATTGAGAAAATTTTCAAGTACATAAATCATCCACCTGCAAGCTGATGCTTTCAGAAATTTTTTATCCCTCACAGGTGAGAAATGGTGGGCATTTTCCCAAGGGTACTTAATCCCTTTTTTCAATACGTAATCAATTTTTCCAATGGTGAGCATATTTTCAGTCAGGGTGAAAAACAAATTGAATGTTTGTTTTGGAAGGAAAATATCTCTTTGACTAGAGACATTTTTTCAAAAATGAGTCAATGGTCAAGTGAATAAATCATCCACCTACAAACTGATGCACTCAGAAATTTTTATCCCTTATAGGTGAGAAATGGCATGCATTTTCCTAAGACCATTTAGGCTAGTTTTTTGTGCAAATTCCCACTGAGTGGCTATTGTGGAAGACCAATATTTTCTTGACAATAGACTTTTTTTTTTAAAGAATTGATCCAATGGTCAAGTTTGTAAATCATCCACCCGCAAGTTGTTGATTTCAATTTTTTTTATCCCTTACAAGCGAGAAATAGGGGGAATTTTCCCAAGGCTACTTAATCCCTTTTTCCAATACTTAACCAATTTTTCCAATGGTGAGCATTTTTCTGTCGGGGGGAAAAAAAGGTTGAATTGTTGTTTTGGAAGACAACATTCTCCTTGTTTACAGACTTGTTTTGAAAAACGAGTCAACGGTCAAGTGAATAAATGATCCACCTACAAACAGATTCTCTTAGAAATTTTATATCCCTCATAAATGAAAAATGTACTACATTTTCCTATGACCATTTAGGCTAGTTTTAGGTGCATAACATGTTGAGTGGATGTTTTGGAAAGCCAATATTTTCTTAACCATAGATTTTTTTTCCAAAACTGAGACTATATTAAGGTGCAGTAGTCATCCACCTACAAGATGGTGCTTTCAAAATAATTTTCTCTCTCTCTGTAAGGAAATGGAGGTCATTTTACCTGAGGCCAGTTAGGCCACAATTCAATGTGTGCATTTCATGGAGGCACTCAACCTTGATTTTTACCAGGCCGAGTGGTTGTTTTGGAAACATAAATTTGAATTTTTATTGCACAACATATGTTTTATGTCTGAAATTACAAGTATGAACATTTACTTATTATTTTTATATGTAATCACACACTCTATAATTAGATATATTTCATATATTATAGGAACATTTATGATATATTTCATAATCTTTTAATTAGATAAATAAAATCCGGCATTTAATGCCAATATTGATTTTTTTGTTTACTTTGTATAGTAACTCATCGATGCATCTTTCAAATGAGCCATCTCAATAAAATATTCATAGAAAAAGAGATTGTCGTAAGGGGTTATATTACTCAAATATTACAACTTTGGAACCATGTGACATTGTCCTTTAATTCACTCGTTCTCGAGGTAAAAAGAATACTTAATGTGTTGCTCATGGATAATGTCGATGATTTGGAGATCGGAAATACATACCAGTGTAGAATGAGTTCATAAGTTTCCCTCATACAATAAGCTATCATCTAGCCATTGTTCAAACTCATTGTTCTCGATGTAATCAACCTTTGACAATTAATCAACCTTTGTAAATTAATTATTCTAACTATCCAACCTTTTGTTTATGTATTTCCTCCCTCTCTTTCATCTTCAACTAGTATTCTTCTATTAACTCTTCATTTTCTTTCAATTTATTCTCCAATTCATGTGCATGACCCATTTCTTTCTTTAATGGTGGTATATTGAAAATAGGTGGTCTTTTTCTCAACTCTTCTTTAAGTTCATTATGTTCAACTTTTGCTTTTTCCAAAGCCTCTATAAACATAACCCTCATTGTCTCAATTTCCTTTCCAGTTTCATCATTGATTCAATCAAACTCTTTGGATAATTCTGCATACATTTCTTATTTTCCTTTATAATTATGTTCTCTTCAAATTAATTGTCCACAACTGTCTTTTGCAACCCTACTATCTATATAAGGCATTCTTTAATATTATTGTCCTTTATCAGACGCTCTTCCTCTAATTTTCCTGTAGAGGAAGTCTGTTCCTTGAAATGATTTTTTATCAAACAAGTTGAACACAAATATACTATCAAAATTATATGATGAATTGTCTAAATGCACAGTGGAAGCCTTTTAATAAAGTTGAAAAAAAATTATGCTCAATTTCCAACTGTATTCGAGGAATTATATTAAGAACCTCTTGAGGAATGGAAAAGTCAGCACTAGTTTGTTCCATTTTACTGTCTATAACCTCCTTCTAATGACCTCCATATACATCTATATGTAGCTCTTTTAAATATGTGGAAGCATGAAATACATCAATGATGACAAAATCAAGAGACTGTATTGGTGATTCCTCATGGTTCTCAGGAGATTGTACTGGCAATTCCTCATTCTACTCCAGAGGCTGTACTAGTAATTCCTCATGGTGCTAAGGATATTGTACTAGAAATTCCTCATTCTTCTCAGGAGACTGTCCTAGCAATTCATCATTATTTTCCTTGATATTATATCTCATCCAGTATGTTTTATGAATAAGTGGTTTTGTCCAAGAGATATTTTCATGTTGGTTGATATCACCAATATTTGTTTAAATAGAATGGGATTGACATAAATCAATTATTTTTTGAAGTGTGCATGGGAAACTAAATTTAACCTTATTCAATTGGATCTCTTACAGGGCAGAGTGGATTTTATTAACCAATAGATAAGGAATATCTACAAGTCTATATTCAACCCAATGTATGAATACCCTCATACATTCACCCGAAATGTCTTGCTTGTGATGGTTCAAAATTGTCCTAAGGACAATCTGAATCAATGTTTTGTATATTCAGGGAGGGACATCCCGCATTCTTAAACCATTCCTTGAAAAATTTACCTCTTTCCCTCAAAGTTTATTGACCATCTGGTTCTTCTTCGGTTTGAGGTTTTCCAAGAGATAAACATATCTACCCCTCTGTGTGGAATTTTTGTTGCTTGGGAAACCAAATCGGAGTTGACATATACCTTCTTCCAAAAAATTCTCAATTCCATATACCCAACATCATAATTTGAAATTTCCTCATCTATATCCTCATGATCAAAATTGAACATTCCAAACAAAAAATCAAACACTTTTGCTTTCCTTGGGATAGTTTCATTACCCAATGGCCAATGGTTTCATCTCTCCAAGCATCTACACATCCTGGAATTTTTGAATGTGAACCTATCATCTATTGATGTCCTTGTTTCAAATGTGTTCATAGAAGATGATGCCTCCATTTCAACTGCATTTGAGGTAGAGGACGCCCTTGTTTCAAGTGTGGCCATGGTTGTCTAGGTTAAAAGCAGAATTTATGCATGCAAATTGTATTTCAGACTCAAACAAATGTTGCATGTAGAATGTATTTCATAAAAATAAAAAATTCATGGTGTAGGAGACTTACAAGTATTTCCAAGTCATAATTCATGACTTGGGCATGGACGTTTCCCTAGGCTGACATCCAACATTTTAGATTTTTTAATGCCTTGTCCTTAGAGGGAATTTTATAAATGGATTATACTTTGAAATTGAGGCATGAGGCATGGGTTTGGTCAACAAACATAAAAAATTATATATACATAAGCTATCACTTTTTTTAAACAAGCATAGATCCATGTTAAACCTTGATCTACCAATCACCGAGAGGGATCCAAATTCTCGAGGTGTAATTTTTTCTTTTATCATAATTTTTTTACATGTTCATAAAAAGTTTCACCTCAAGAAATTTGATCCCTCAACATGGAAAATTTTAGGGGCTATATATATCCCATGGGTTATATTAAGGGGGTTACAAAAATTTAGTGGGTTATTTTCTTATATGGAAAGGGGTTTTTTAGCTAAAATATATTCGCCCAATATTTATTCAAAAAAATGAATAAGAAATGAATAGCCTCCCGTGTATGAATGAGGAAAATTAAAAAATATATCTTTTCCCTAGTCAAATTTCCCTCTAATTTATCTTTCACCCCCAATTTCTAGAGAAGATCTAGTGAAAACATTCTTTCGCCCCCAATTTTCGGTAATGGAGGCTTCCAAGGGTTATTTCTCCTTCCATTTTCATTGTAATTTAGGCATATAGTTACATTTTCCTGTGTTTTTAGTCAATTCATGTGATACATTCTTTCAGCCCTTGATTTCCAACATTGGAGGGAAAATCATGGGCTATTTTTTTTCTATATAAAGGCTACAGTAATTCATGGTTCACCCACATTGGATTGCACTTGGAGGGTGAAGGTTCTAGTTGATGCGATTCCACTTTTCATTCTTATTTTTCTTGGCATTTTAATCTTTGCATTACATCTCCATTGCCGAAATCTCAAGTCTTGAAGGGGCATGCCACATATGCAATTTATCACATAATACAAATTCACATCATGCTTTTATCCAATAATTAACATGGTATGATTTTTATCAAACTTTTTATGTTTTTTATACACAGTTACAATAGGTTATTATATTTAAAATTTATCTTTTATCATGTTTTTTATCATGGATGCTTTTTTAGGTCTATTGAGTTTTAGGGTACTCTTGATTCTAAAGGCTCATTCTATGTTATTAGTGTTTTATTCTATCCTAGAAGTATTGGTTCTATGAAAGTTTTATAGAGGTCAAAATATATGATTTATTTTATGCCTTGTCACGTTTAAACTATTGAATGGAATTTATATGTTGTTAGTGGAGGCTGCTCTTGATGGAGAGGCACCACATGGTTTTTATATATTCAAATTGAATTTGAGCCAGTTATTTAAAATGTGCTATGATCTTTCTTTGCAATTATTATTGGATCTAAGGCATTAATGAGAGTGTATATGTTCATATTTTATGTCTATTATTGTTGATGTTTGGTATGTTTGTATTATAAATGAATACACACTGATTATAATGGTGGGGCTATAGTGGAACGGTCATTATTTTGCTTGTCTTCTTGTAGAGTTGTCCAAATCGTACTAGTAGATTATTTTTTTGTATTGAGAATTTTGTGACTAGTAGATTTTTTTATTCATATTGCAAAGTTTGTCAATTTTTATTTTTAACTTGCATTTGTAGGGATCAGTACTTGTTTTACAATATTTTGTTTTTTGTAAGGGTCATTCAGAAGTAAATTTTTTTTTGGTGATTTGTTTTGATGTGTAATTACTATCATCATCTAGAAATGGATCTAGTTATGTATGATAAATATATGGTTTAGTTCAAACACGATGCTTTATTTCCATCATGATTGTATATAATATATGCAGGGCATGTTTGGCCTGATATTTAGACATTATGTTATTTGATATCTAGTCTTTTGTATTCAATGAGAGTGATTGAAATTTTTTTTATGACATTTTGCATGGCATTCAAAAATTTCAAGGACACGGATACAAACACCTCCTCAGTTTATCTAAAAAATAATAATTTAACAAAGTAATTCTAATTATATGCGTGATGATGCATTGATGTGCCTTCTATTCTTGTTAGTGTGCATTCTCATTTCTAATAACCATTGCAAGTTTCTAACTAACTCTAAAAAATATAAATCAAACAACATAATTCATATTTTGATAGTCTTCAAAAGAAAGGAAAAAATGGCATTCCTATCTATAAACAAATAAGTTGGTTATTTTTTTTATTAAAGGGTATCTTAAAAATGAGAGATTTGGAAAATAAGATAATTGAGAATTCATACACTATATTAAGGTTGTGGGTCTCGATAATAATCCATGTTATAATAATGGTTTGTGGGTCGCATAATCACTCCACAATGTAAAGTGTTCAATTCTATTAGTTTGTTGGTATGTCAATATTTGGGTCCCCACATGTCTGTTGGACCATTAAGGGATGAGATAAAAAGTGTAGTCCCCACTTTCCCTGAATCTAGTTAGTGTAGTTTTTTATTAACCAAAACCTCTAGTTGCGAGTGACCCAATACTACTTGTGAAATGTATAAATAAATCCCTCATCTCCTCTTTCATGCATTTGTTCATTTGAGGGCCTAGGAATTGAGATATTCGAGCTCTGATATATTTTCTTCTATTGCACTACGTTGGCAATCTACAGAATAAAAAGTTGAGTTTTCCTAGAAAAGGTTTCACCAATACATCACAATATTTTATAATTTTATGGAAGTTTTGTCAAGTTTTTACAATATTTTATAATTCAATGAAATATTCGCCAAGATTTTACAATATCTTATTGTTTAGTGAAATATTCGCCAAGATTTTACAAGATTCTATAATAGAATGAAATATTAGCCAAAAAAATTATATATACATATTATATTATTGATAAAATAACCTTAATTTTTTTATATATATTAGGGATATTCGCCCATTTATTATACATATAAATTTTGGGGTGTTCTTGAAATTATCCTTGTCCCCCTCTTGTTTGTTTTAAGTTTTAAGTTTTTATTTTATTTGCCAAGATTGATTTTTTTTAATCATTTTTATTTTAGGAGCTAGCATGAATTTTTTAATTACTTTTAATTTTTATTTATTTTTTGTTATGTTATGTTACATTACGTTACATGACAACATCTCCCCCTTAATAGGATGTATAGCACATTTCTTCTCTCATTGCAATGAAATGTATAGCAATCTTGGCATGCATTTTTCTTAACCCACTCACGTAATTTTGTAGCTTGTTTGAATAATGAGCTTGGATTTTATGAGAAATTAAGAGAAATTCTACATTCTTGGTAAATATTCAAAATATATCCCCTACATGCATTTCAAAAGCTGAACCAATGGTCAAGTGCATAAATCATCCACCTGCAAACTTATGTTTTGATATAATTTTATCTATCACTGGTGAGAAATGGTGGGAATTTTCCTAAGGCTACTTAGGCCACATTTAGGTGCAAAACGAGAAGAAAGGTTATTTTGGAAGGACAATATATTCTTAAACATAGAATTTTTATTAAAATTAAGTAAATGGTGAAGTGCATTAATAATTCACCTACATGATGGTGCATTCATAACAATCCTCTCTCTCTCTCTCTCTCTCTCTCTCTCTCTCTCTCTCTCTCTCACGTAGGAATAGAGGGCATTTTCCTAAGTCCACTTGGGCCAGTTTTGCAATACTTGTCAAATTTTCCCAATGAGGGCATTTTCTAGCATGGTGCAAAATAGGCTGAGTGGTTATTTTGATAGGCCAATCATTTCTCGATCATGGTTTTTTTTCCAAAATTGAGCCAATGGTCAAGTGTGTAAATCGTCCACCTGTAAGCTTATGTTTTCCTAAAAATTTTATCCCTCATTGGTGAGAAATGGTGGGAATTTTCCTAAGGCCACTTAGGCCAGATTTAGGTGCAAAATAGGCTTAATGGTTGTTTTGGTAGGCCTATATATTCTTTACTAGAGAAATTTTATCAAAATTGAGTCAATTGTGAAGTGCATTAATAATTCACCTATAGTATAGTGCCTTCATAGAAATTTTCTCTCTTAGAAAGGAAATGGAGGGAATTTTCCCAAGGTCACTTGGGCTAGTTTCTCAATACTTGTCAAATATTGCCAATGAGGGAATTTTGTGGCATGGTGCAAAATAGGATGAGTGGCTATTTTGGAAGGACAATATTTTCTTGACGATATTTTTTTTTCCAAAACTGAGCTAATGGTCAATCACGTAAACCATCTACCTGGAAGCTTATGTTTTCATAATAATTTTATATCTCACTAGTGAGAAATGATGGGAAATTTCTCAAGTCCATTTAGGCTAGATTTAGGTGCAAAACAGGTTGAATGGTTGTTATGGCAAGCCAATATATTAATTACTATAGACTTTTTATCAAAATTTATTCAATGGTGAAGTGCATTAATCATTCACCTACAGGATGGTGCTTTCATAAGAATTTTCTCTCTCTCAGGTAGGAAATGGAGGGCATTTTCCCAAGGTCACTTGGTATAGTTTTTCAATACTTGTCAAACTTTGCCAATGAGGGAACTTTCTAGAATGGTGCAAAACAAATTGAGTGGCTATTTTGGTAGGCCAATATTCTCTTGACCATATATTTTTTTCCAAAAATGAGCCAAAGGTCAAGTGCGTAAATCATCCACCTGCAAGCTTATGTTTCATAATACTTTTATCCCTCACTGATGAGAAATGGTGGGCATTTTCTTAAGGACATTTAAGCCATATTTAGGTGCAAAACAAGATGAGTTGTTGTTTTGGCAGGACAATATATTCTTTACCAAATAATTTTTTTTTATCAAAATTTAGTCCATTGTGAAGTGCATTAATCATCTACCTACATGAGGGTGTCTTCATAACAAATTTTTCTCTCTCATGTAGGAAATGGAGGGAATTTTCCCAAGGCCACTTGGGCCATTTTTCCAATACTTATCAAATTTTTCCAAGGAGGGAATTTTCTAGCATGGTGCAAAACAAGTTGAGTCGTTGTTTTGGCAAGAGAATATATTCTTGACCATATACTTTTTTCCAAATCCGAGTCAATGGTAAAGTGTGTAAATCATCCACCTGCAAGCTTATGTTTTCAGAATAATTATATCCCTCACTAGTGACAAAGGGTGGGAATTTTCCTAAGGCCATCTAGGACAAATTTAGGTGCAAAACAGGATGAATGGCTATTTTGGTAGACCAATATATTATTTACCAAATTTTTTTATCAAAATTTAGTTAATGGTGAAGTGCATTAATCATCCACCTACAAGATGGCGTCTTCAAAACAATTTTCCTCTTTCTCAAGTAATTATGGGCATTTTCCCAAGGCCACTTGGGCTAGTTTTGCACCAGCATAGACCCACATCCTAGTTTCTATCAAGCACCATGTGGGATCAAATCTCTTGAGGTGAAAAAATCTTCTTAAGTATTGCACTCAAGGAGCTATCAACTTTGGTGTGTCCTATATATAGCCATTGATTTGATTCAAACCAAAACACATATCTTTTTATTTAAGGTGGACATATCATATTTTTATTATTAATATTTAACATTATTTATGGCCAACATATAATATTTTTTATTATTTTTTATTTTGTTAGGAAGTAACATTACAACATATCCCCCATACATGGTTTTAAAACCATGTGCAAGGCCCTCCTAAAACCATGGGTTGTTTAGGAGGCCTTCAACATGGTATTAAAACCATTTGCAAGGTTGTCCTAAACCATGTACAATAAAACCATGGGTTGTTTAGGAGGCCTTACACATGGTTTTAAAACCATTTGCAAGGCCCTCCTAACTCCTAATCCGTGTACAATAAAACCATGGGTTGTTTAGGAGGCCTTGCACATAGTTTTGTGCAAGGGAAACAATTTTTTTGCTAATAATTCAATTTCTTATTTTTTATTTTTTTTGTGTCGAGAGGCGCTCTACATCCCAGTATGGGGGAGATCTTCTAACGTGATGTAACGTTACTAACATGTCGGAAAAAAATAATAGTGAAAGTGAATATTATGGGAGAGATCTTGTAATGTGATGTAACGTTACTAACATGTCGGCAAAAAATAATAGTGAAAGCGAATATTATGGGAGAGATCTTGTAACGTGATGTAACGTTACTAACATGTCGGCAAAAAATAATAGTGAAAGCGAATATTATGGGAGAGATCTTGTAACATGATGCAACGTTACTAACATGTCGGCAAAAAATAATAGTGAAAGCGAATATTATGGGAGAGATCTTGTAACGTGATGTAACGTTACCAACATGTCGGCACAAAATAATAGTGAAAGTGAATATTATGGGAGAGATCTTGTAACGTGATGTAACGTTACCAACATGTCGGCAAAAAATAATAGTGAAAGCGAATATTATGGGAGAGATCTTGTAACGTGATGTAACGTTACTAACATGTCGGCAAAAAATAATAGTGAAAGTGAATATTATGGGAGAGATCTTGTAAAGTGATGTAAGGTTACTAACATGTCAGCAAAAAATAATAGTGAAAGCGAATATTATGGGAGAGATCTTGTAACGTGATGCAACTTTACTAACATGTCGACAAAAAATAATAATGAAAGTGAATATTATGGGAGAGATATTGTAACGTGATGTAATGTTACTAACATGTCGGCAAAAAATAATAGGGATTTACATGAAATTATAGAGCCTAGGATTGGGTTGCGTTATGAGAGAAACAGGCTTTAATGGAATTTCACTTATTTTCTTATTAATGTGTATATAATAAATGGCATTTGTATCCATCAATAAGGAATGGAAAATATTTGTTTAGAACCAGTGATGAGTGCCTTAATGGAATTTCAATATTTGATTGCAGGTTGTTCTCTAGTTCGGTTAACAAGAAAGAGCTGGGTGAACTTTCATAGCAATTAGAGGTCAAGTACAAGTATATTTATATTCAAATGGGTATAGAAATATATGATGTTAGTCAATGCTAGAAGGAAAATTCTCCAGACGTTATCCAGAACATGCAGGTGAATATGTTGTCAAATTAATTAAATTATATTTTTTGTGATATTATAAATAACATTAAGGTATGGGTGTGATGTTATTGCAACAGTTGGAATTCAAGAGGCCATCAGAGAATTTGTTGATTTATTGGAATGGGGAAGCGAACATAATGCTATCGTAGCCATATTACATGGTTTTGGTGGGATGGGTAAGACCACCCTCGCAGATGCTATTTTTTTAGTGGTAAATATTGAAGGATGTCAATATTCAATGGTTCAACTTTTTGAGAACATAGAATCACCTCCAAAAATAATAGAACTGTAAAAATTGATCTTAAAAGATTTGATGGGATCTGAAAATATTCCACAAATTAGAAAGCATGAAGACAAACAGCGAGAGCTGAGCCGCATGTTAGAGTAAAATCCTACATTTATTTACATTGAGAATGCTTTGAGTGAACGTGAGCTTGCACAGCTTTGCTAGAGGATACAAGTAAGGCAAAGAAGATGAGGGTGCTTATTACTGCAGGCGACTTAAATGTGCATAAAGCGTGCCCATTGAAAACAATTCGCAAAGAGTACTGTATGAGAGGCATTTCCTCTGTGGAGGCCACTAATATATTGAAGATGGAAATGCTTGATGACACTGAAGTATACAAAGTCAACAAGATAAACCACATAATACAGAGATGTGGTGGAATTCCCTTAATGTTAAAGTTAGTTGCAAGAGTGTTGCGTGTTACAGTACAAACAAGAAGTTGATGCAGTGCTGGACAAACTAGAAAAATTGAAGGGCGAAGACTTTGGCTCGGATAAAATTGAGCCTTACTTCTTCGCTTACGATAAGCTTCCCAAAGAGTGCAAAGATCCATTTATGGACATTTGCTCATATTTTGAAGGATGGGATTGCGATACTATGGGAAATATTATGGGAGAGTCTGAACTCATTATGTTAGCACACAGAGAACTAGTCACCAAATATACAAATGGGGTTGTAAGTGTACATGATGTCATCTTAAGACTAGGTCGCAGAAAATCACATGGAGTGAGATTCATATTCAACAATGCGAGTCAAATTAAAATAATATTGGATCAAGAGGAACTAGAGAAGGTACCGATTCTATAACTCCAAAAATATTCATACACATTTGTGTTTCATACAATGTTTACCTAATGTTGATTAGATTATGTGTAATACTGACATGCAGAAATAGATTAAGGGCATTTGGATAAACGAAAATAGGGATTTATTCCCTATAAGGGAGTAAGGCCGTGTAACATAGGTAATACTTCTGCCAAATGATTAGATGTTTTTTTCCAATCCCAGGCATACATTAATTAAGGCAAACTCAGTCAACTAGAGTTTACACAGTATCAGTTTTTAGAATGGCTCTAAACGTTGAATGCTGGAATTTACACAATATCAGTTTTCAAAATGGTTCTCAAAGATGAATTTTGGAATTTACACAGTATTAGTAGTGTCTTCAAGGTTGTTAATAGAATAGATGCACCATGGACGTGATTGTATTTAACCATTCTCAAACTCAAATTCTTTGTTTTCTTTGGCTGGCGATTTGCAGAGAATTGTTGAGTAGCCAGTAATGAAACACCCTCCTCCCGTCCCCGCTTAGTGCAGCCAAATACATATACTAAAATATATATTTCAATATATATACATATTTTAAATATATATTTTAATTTAAAATTAAATTAAAATGTAATTTTAACTTTAATTTATATTTTAAATTTAAATTAATATTTATATTAAATTTAAAATAATTTTTTATATTAATTTTTTTTCTAAATTTAAAATATTCAATATTATAGTTAATTATATCTCCTATAAATTTCATTTAAATATAATTTTAAATTAAAATTTAAAAGAAATAAATATTAATATATATTTCAATATATGTTTGTTTTAAATATTACTGAAGAGAAGAAGCTTGCCATGAAAATGAAAAGTAGAACATTCCATCCATAGGAGAATCCCTCTAATTACTACACATACATTGAAAAAATTAATTGCACATTTCACTCTCTAATTACTACACAGACATTGAAAAAATTAATTGCACATTTCACTCTTGAGAATGATTGGTAGGCGAATCCCTCTGTAAACCCACATTTCACTCTCTAATTACTACACAGACATTGAAAAAATTAATTGCACATTTCAGTCTTGATAATGATTGGTAGGCGAATCCCGCTATGATCCCTCTAATTCCTACACAGACATTGAAAACAAATAATTACACATTTCACTTTTGATAATGATTGGTAGGGGAAATCCTCTAATTGCTGAGTGGATTTTATTCGTAAGTGGATTTGATCCCTCTAATGACAGTAGCTTATTATTTTAATTGATTATAATGTTATCTATTTCGGAGATTGCTAATTGTGTCCAGTTATTTAAGAGGTATTATTCCAGTAAGAAACTAAAGATAGTAAGTTTACATGGATATAATCCCTAGGCACATGTAACATCAACAAAAAATTTCACACCATGTAATTATCTGCAAAAAATTTAACCCCATGTAATTATTTGCAAAAATATGTTGGCCTACTAAACAACCATGCAAGGCTTCTTAAAGAACCCATGGTAAATTGCATTCAAGGAGATTTCAATATTTTTTTTACCAAATTTCGATTAAAAATAAGGAAAATAAAAAATAAACTACTCTTCAAATAAATTATAAAATTTTAAAAAATATATTATTTCAAACACTAATCAATACATTCATTTCCCAAGACTGTTTTTCCATGAGCATTGTGCCATCCATCCGTGAATCATAATGAAACAAAATTAAGATTTGCACAAATTCTGAATTCATTATTATACTTTAAAATTTCTAAAAAGATTATAGATGTACTTTCAAGTCTCTATCATTGGATGACCGAATTTCTAACCATGTTTGGATCAAGTGAAAATGGTTTAGAGCATCTCAATATGTTCCACCATGTTGAAACTCATCTAGGCACTGAAGAACACTGTTACATTTCCTTGGAAATGAATTTGCTACATGTTGAGCAACTAGAGCACTATTCTTTTTGCAAAGATAATGAACCTAACATCGATTCCAACCAGCTAAAGAACTTTCCAACTCTCACAAGCACCATGTGAGAGTTGGATTTGAGTTGAATTAGCTCCTCCTCACGCAAGATAGTCGTTGATAGTAATATCATACTCATAATCGACATTTGCATGAAGAGATGTAAGCAAAAACGATGTTATACGTTTCCAAATGCAAACGACGATTTTTTAAATTCAAACTAGAAGTGTAATTATATTGTAATTGTTGTACTTAAAAGGTGGAGAGCATATTAAAATTTCCTTAGTTTCGAAAATTGTAGCGGGAAACAAAATCCCAAGTTCAGAATTTACAAATGTGTTTTACTAACATAGATCTATCTTAAAAGAAGTCTACCAATTGTTGAAATAGATCAAATTTCTAACTTTAAATCCTTTTTACTGGAAATGTTAAAAAAATGTACAGTAATGTAGAATGTACCTCTTCTATGCAAAACAAAAGAAGAATGATTGTTTGGGGTAAAATGGAAAACCCTAGTGTGACTCTAAAACTAAACCATATTTACATTTACTTAATCCTTACAAAATTATTGTCTCTATTTTCCAGTTTAACAATTTATTCAATCCTTAATACTTATTACTTATATTGAGATAATCCTCATAATTCTATTTGTTTTTTCAACTTAACATGTTCCTTACAATGTTGATCAAACTCCAGTTTTGTGTAACCCCCCACGACTGAAACCAGCCTAGATCCAAATCCTAGGCTCTATCAAGCGCCAAGAGGGATCAAATCTCCCGAGGTGCAAACCTTTTCTCAGGTATTGCACTCAAGGATCTTTTCGAGTAGAGGTTTGCACCTTGGGAGATTTGATCCCTCTCGGCGCTTGATAGAGCCTAGGATTTGGATCTAGGCTGGTTAGGTAGGAACATTACAACATCTCCCCCATATTGTGTTGTTTTTTGATGGACAATTTTTTTGGAGGATAATTAAATTCTTAAATTTTTATTGTTTTGTTAGGTAGAAACATTACAACATATCCCCCATATTAAGTTGTTTTTGTGACCGACATTTATTTTGGTGGATAGTTAAAATTTTTATTATTTATTATTTTGTTAGTAACAAAAGTTACTCGACAAACGTTACAAGATCTCCTTAATATTAGGTTTTTTTTTGGCCAACATTTATTTTGGCAGATAATTATTTATTTATTTACTTTTATTATTTTGTTACTAACAAAGGTTACTCGACAAACGTTACAAGATCTCCATCATAAAATATTCGACAAATGTTACAAGATATCCCTCATACTGGGCTGTAGAGCGCCTCTCGGCACAAATACCAATCAAAATTTTCCAACGAGGGCATTTTCTGGCATGGTGCAAAACAGGCCGAGTGTTTGTTTTGGAAGGCCAATATTTTATTGACCATATACTTTTTTCTAAAACTGAGCTAATGTTTTCATAATAATTTTATCCCTCACTAATGAGAAATGGTGGGCATTTTCCTAAGGCCATTTAGGCCAGATTTAGGTGCAAAAAAGGATGGTTGGATGTTTTGGTAGGCTAATATATTCTTTAACAGAGACTTTTTGTAAAAAATGAGTCAATGGTGAAGTGCATTAATCATCCACCTACATGATGGTTCCTTCATAACAATTTTTATTATCTCAGATAGGAAATGGTGGGCATTTTCCCAAGGTCACTTGAACCAAATTTTCAATACTTATCAAATTTTACCAACGAGGGCATTTTTTGCCATGGTGAAAAACATGTTGAGTGGCTATTTTGGTATGCCAATAATTTTTTGACCTTAGATTTTTTTCCAAAAATTATACAATGGTCAAGTGCATAAATCATCCACCTGCATGATTATGTTTTCAGAATAGTTTTATCCCTCATTGGTAAGAAATGTTGGGCATTTTCCTAAGGCCATTTAGGCCATATTTAGGTGTGAAATGCGATGAAAGGTTGTTTTGGAAGGAAAATATATTCTTCCCCACATATCGTTTATCAAAATTGAGTCAATGGTGAAGTGAATTAATCATCCACCTGCAAGATGGTGCCTTCATAATAATTTCTCTATCTCAAGGAGAAAATGGCAGGCATTTTCCCAATGTTACTTAGGCCAATTTTTCAATACTTAACAATTTTGCCAATGGGGGGCATTTTCTGGCATGGTGCAAAGGTTGATGGTTGTTTTGGCAAGACATTATATTCTTGACCAAAGAAATTGTTTCTATAATGAGTCAAAGTTCAAGTTATTAAATCATCCACCTGCAAGTTGATGCTTTAAGGAGAATTTTATCCCTCATAGTTGAAAAGTGTTGAGCATTTCCTAAGGCCATTTAGGCCAGAGTTAGGTGCAAAACATGTTGAATGGGTGTTTTGGTAGGCTAATATATTCTTTACTAGAGAATTTATCAAAATTGAGTCAATGGTGAAGCATGTTTATCATCCACCTACATGATGGTTCCTTCATAATAATTTTCTCTCTCTCAGGGAGGAAATGGCGGGCATTTTCCCAAGGCCACTTGGGCCAGTTTTTTAATACTTAACCAAATTTTCCAATGGAGAGCATTTTATGGCATGGATTAAAATAGGTTGATTGGTTGTTTTGGCAGGACATTATCTTCCTGGCCATAGAATTTTTATCAAGAATGAGTCAATGGATATCTGTGTAAATCCTCCACCTGAAAGCTGTTGATCTTAGAATTTTTTTATCCCTCATAGATGAGAAATGGCATGAATTTTCCTATGGTCATTTAGGCCAGTTTTAGGTGCAAAACAGGTTGAGTGGTTGTTTTGGCAGGCCAATATATACTTGACGAAAAACATTTTTCCAAAACTAAGTCTATATTCAGGGGCTTTAGTCATCCACCTATAGGATGGTGCTTTCAGAATAAATTTCTCTCTCTCATTGAGAAAATGGAGGTTGTTTTCCCATAGCCACTCGAGCCATTTTTCCAGTGCTTATTCATTTTCATCAATTACAATACTTGGTGAAATTTCCTGGTATTTGCAAGTATGAAATGAAAATATAAAAATACTAAGAATAATAAAACTTACATTTTCCAATTTGAATCACTCAAGTAAGCGAAATATTGAACTCTATGTGTAAATTTTGGTGAACTAGGGCATATTTGCAATATTTTTTCACAATAGAAATTTTTAGGATACAATTGAAATGATTGAATAGTGGAGTAGTTATGAATATTAAAACACATCATGTTCAACTTGAATAATTCAATTTGTCTATGTAATGTTCTTACTAGAACATGAATACTAATTTTATTGTTGTGTTAGATTAAATAATGTGAATTTAGTCCTTGGATAAAAATGGTAAAAAACCATTCAATTTTTTCCTCAAAAAAGCATATTATATTTCAAGCAAAAATGTAATACATTCTTCAACAATGTCTAAATTAGTCTTTTGAAAGATCCCAAGCTTCTTCAATAGAACGAAATTCCAAAATGATCAACACATTTGATCTTGGAGCAACTACTAACGTATAGAACCATAGTGCATATACATATAAATTGCACTTCATGTAACAGTCAAAAGGAAATGTTGTCTACAGAATAAATACTAAGAAGGGAGGAAACTATTTAGACTAGTCTAGATTTAATTTTAGATGGTTTTCCCCACAAAGATGAAGAAAATACAACTTTTGTATGGTTTTTGGTTTTGGAAAGTTCTACTTTATGTTTTATGTAAGTGCAGATATGAACATAGCATGTTTTGATGATTATAGAAGACTAAAATAAGTAGCTTTTAGTATAGTTTGAAGACAATACAAAGCCATCTGCTCAAAATCCCATAGGCTAAAAAATGTATCTCCTTGTTTCAAACATTAAAATTTCATATGTAATGAAAAATTTTATGGAAAAGAAAAACCATTCATAACATAACATTAAAATACCAAAACAATTGAATGCAAAAAATAAATAATTCATATATACTAAATGATATAATTCACCATACATATTACACCAAATAGTATAAACATTTATTAATGAAAGGAAAAATGTTTACAAATCCAAATGGCACATGCCAGTCCTCATATCTAATCCATAACATTGATGGGAAAGATCCCATTGGTGTGAATCCCATGAAAAGTGTGCTTGTACATGAGGTTGTAGGCTATTATACAAATATCAAATCTAAATTTTGCTCCCACTCTCCATTTACCAAGAGGTTCAGTTTGATCACTTGAGCTTGGAGTTGGATGATATCTATTAGGAAAGGTTGGCAATGTATAAGAAGCCGCCTCTTTAATATTATCACATCCTTTTATGCTGAAACATAGAGAATTATTCTTATTTACAATCCCGAAATGTATAGAATGCATTGCAATTAGTTCAAAAGTAACCATGAAACTTTCATCTGAACAAGGAATTTCCACATAATATTCACTGTGTATAATGTTTTGAGACTTTATTGGATTGAAAAAATTGTAGTAAATAAGATGATTATTGTGACAATGTACTTTATTGGGATGCAATGCTCCGATATATGATGGTGATGCATTGTGTGTTCTATATTTTTTAGAGTCATCCAATCTAGCATCCACAACTTCATTGTCACCATTTGTTGCAAGAAGTTGAAAAGTAGTGTGATTATCATCATTCGTAGAAATAAAACAACAACCAAAAAATTTTATCCTTTACAACTGCTAGTGCCCCTCCTTTTAATAGAGGTCACAGTACAGAAAACATCAACATTGACTACAACACAACATTAATTAACATTAGATACTCTAAATAAATTTTTAATATATGAGTTGAAGAATATATATATTAAAATATACACATGTATACGCACCATAAATTATTTCAGTTGGTACCAACATACTTTGTTTTGCATAAAACGCCTCATGTGGATGCAAATTCAGACCTTCGGGAGTATAGTGGCCTCTACCAAAAACATCTACATGATTTTCAAATATTCTTACCCAACAAAATTTTCCACTAGTTGAAACATCTACTAAACAATCCAACACTTCTACAGGATATGGATTTTTTAATGACTCATCTTCAGACATTCTAGAAAAATTTCATAATAAAATATAGACATACATGCCTGCATTTATGATAAAATCAAATGGATTTGTGTTGCACGCCAATAACCCATCCATCTAAATGAATTTATTTCTACCAATATTGATAAAATGACCATTTTTAGTTAGTAGGGGAGTCACATCTGAACAAGATCCCATATAAAACCCTTACTTGATGACTGCAGTTGAGTGTTTTTTAAGATTTTCATTTGGCCTACTTGAATATAATTGTGATTTTATTTTAGAAAGTGAACGATGGTGCAACATATGATTTTCACTTTCATTTGCATACACCATTTGAATAGGAAGAACATCACCCATAGTATGTGTCCATGTGTCATTGGTACTAACAATGTAAAGAATTGGATCATCACCACAAGGATCCAATGTTGTCAACTCTACATTTCCTATATTTGACTCATATATAAATTTTCAAATAAATATTTCTTCTAAACCATTTTCTCCTTTAAGAAGAGAAACTTTATCAAAGTTTGGATCCTTTCCCTTAACATACTACAAAGTTGAATGAACTCATAGTTGATAAGGTATTTACCTATCATTAGGTTGGTTTTGAACATTATTACCATTGGATACATCATCGTCACTCCAAAAATCAGCTTTTGCAAGTCTATATAATTTTCATGACTTTTGTTGTTGTATAGACAATTGTTGCTTCATTTTTCATCTCTTTTCTCATTCAACATCTGCTTCAGCAAGTATTCAAAAATATTCTTCCACAACCTTTGGAGGAAATGACTTTCGTTATTTATGTGGCAATAGAACAAGCTTTGTATTGAAAATGATCAAATTTATAAGAAGTAAAATTCTGCAATCACGACTGGAAGCCAAAACATCCTACATAGGTTACACATGATCTCTTAATTAGAAATCAAGAGTGAAAAAGCAGAGTATTTATAAAGGCATAATATAAATACTACATAAATTCCAACCTTTGGTAAAAACCTTTGATCTCCTTTCTCCTTCCAACCAAGATTTTAGATTCGCATACAGATGTTCCAAATTGATTTCTGCATCAAATAATAAAGGGAAAAGCTAATTACACTACATATCTAGTATCTGATAAATATTTTTATAGACTGCTTAAATACAAAAATTGCACAGGGGGGGAGGGGTTATCTTTGAACCAGGTGGAAATACCATCTATTCTTATGCTTGGGGACTGGGAAAAAAAATAATAATCAAGCAAAATGGATTGTCTTTGGGTACACTTGGATTTCCATTAATATAATGCAAACATTCAGGAAATTAGATATATTGATCTTGGGAGAATTCAAAAAAGAGTCTTATCCTTCATATCATACTTGGAATTGGTATAATTTTATCATATAAAGTGAAATAACAATCAATTAGCCAAAAATAGGTCCATTACTACACCAGTCAATAAACATAAAAAGTGGAAAAAGAAAAATATTTTCAATCTATCACTATACCATCCATTTTTTTTATAACATTTCAAGGAAATCAATTTTGGTTTGATCACAAACTTGTTGATGGGTTTGTAGATTTTGTTCAAACAGGGTAGGAATGCAAAAAAAATTTAAGCAAAAAAACTGAGAAAAAAAAATCTTACCAGTCGTATCACTACACCATTGATTTTGCTTAGAGTATTTCAACGCAGTCCAATTTGGTTTTATTAGAGACTTCATGCGTTAAATCAATTGGTCGATAAGCAGTACAACACTACACTAGTCGATTAATAGAAAACGTAAAAAGAAATATTTTCATTCGATCACTATACCATAAATTTGTTTCATAATATTTAAACACGATCAATTTGGTTTGATCTCAAACCTATTGATGGGTTTGTAGATTTTGTTCATGTAGGGTAAGAATGTAAAATATTTTAAGCACAATAAACTGAAAAAAAAATTTACCAGTCGTATCACTACACCATAGATTTTTGCTCAGAGGATTTCAACGCAGTCTAATTTGGTTTGATTAGAGAGCTAATGCATAGATGAGTTCACATATTTTTCTCAATGTAAGATAAAAAAATAAAATATGTAAGCTTTTTAAGCAATAGAGGGTTCCCCTGCAATTCTTATTTTGTAATCAATAAAATGTTCATATGTACTTACAATCAACTCTAAAACATAAAACAAATTTGAAAATATATAACCTAGGGAATATAAAAATAGAATTTTTTTCTTACCAATTGATCACGATAGAATCAATTTTCTTTAGAGGATTTCAACAAAATCCCATTTGGTTTGATCATAGACCTAGTGTGTTGACATGCTCATAGATTTTGTTTAAGCATGGTATGTTAAAGAAAGACACAGATTTCATTTGGAAACACATTTTGGGTCTAATATTTTGGGGAAAATAAAAAAATATATGAAATTGGAGGGATTTCTCCATTGTTACCCACTTTTAAAAATTTTGAATTAAACCCACAATGAATCACATGCCAAATTCCTCATTGTTTCTTGTACAATCGGGAAAAAATTCAGTGGGAAATAGGGGTTTGACTAAATACTTGATTACTGATGCTAATTAACTTTTCATTAAATTTTAATTCAATTATTACTTAGGAATCCTTTTTGGGGATAGTAATATATTACACTATCCAATTGATACTTAGAAGGTGTGTATGTGTCCATCCAACTGGGAGCACTAGATATCCAAATACGATTGGTATACTCTTCCATTCAAATATGGATAGATAAGGCTATCATCCAAACTTCCATTCATTGTATGTTCCAATGAAGCAGCATAAACTCTCTTTCTTTCTAGCTCATCGCTTGCTCCTTGTGTTCCCACCCCTTATCAATCTATTCCTTATTAGTTTCAAGAAATACCGTCTTTTATATCCATATTAGTTTCAATAGATCCTACTCCCCCTTACTTCTGGTTCACGAATATATGGTTAAAGGTCAAAAGATGAAACCACAACTATTGACTATGTATCTTATTTTATTTCTAATTATGAGTCAAATCAACGTTCATCCCATCTATAAATTTGGATAATCGAGCAATTCATGCGATTATGAAATTTCACTCCATATACTCATGGGTTTCATGATTTAATTATTGTGAACTTGAATCCTTAGGGATTATTTGAATTGTCCATTTCTGTAAGCTATATTGAGATTTTATTTTTCTAAGGAATACCAAATGGATTCTTGTTATGAATTTTTCATTTTCTCCATTGGTAAGATAATTAGTTAAGTCTTAGGCTTTCAATAGGTTTAGGTTTTGATACACTTTCTTCTCAAGTAATATTTTCCTTCAAGTGATTTAGTCATCTCAATTAGTGCCCCTACTATATGGGGAAATAATAGAGCGGCATGTGGCATGTGTGCAAAATCATTTCCACACAGTACAACCAAAAAGTGCCACAATGCTACCATATTGTATGTACAATAGAAGACATGAAGAATGAAAAATAAATAAAAATAAAAGAACACACACAAAATTAGAGCTAACAAGGAGTTGACAAAATTGAGACTTTGAATGCTTCCTATGCACTAAAATGATAAACCTGTGCATGCACACAATAAATATTGAACATATTTTTTTCATTTTTGTTTTACTCTTATATTTTGCTTCCAATGTTGCAAGTTGTAATTCTTGCAAATGTACAATGAGCCAAATCAAATTAAAAATGCAAATTGTTTCTCATCCTAAAATAGAAAAATAAGATCTAAAAGTTATTGAATAGAAACAAAAACACCAATGATAGACCTTCAAGTTTCTCATACACAAGTGTTTACAACAATGGGAGATTACGATGACGAAAAAAAATTGGTTTCTAGTATCTACTTCCCTTGGTATCTAAACCACACATTAGATGATTCAGTAAGGTCAAAGACTGGAAGCCTCCCATTGTATTATGAACATTTTATTAGGAAAAGGAACCTAATGATGATTATACTACAAAATAAAGAAAATTTCCATCTACCTTAGACTTGAGATTAAATATTTTTGATTACTCTTACTTATTGAAAATCCACTATAGCATTCTTGATCCCATATGCATCCTTTATTTACAATTTCTTTGAACAATCACATATATACATTCACAAGATGATTGTTATATTTTAAGCTTCAATTTGACACGTCCCCATCCCTCAATCCGACTGACATGAGGGGACATGAAATGATACAGGCTTCCGAATTTGTAACTCTATAATCACAATTGTGAATTTCATAACAATAAAGACATGTGTGCATGTGAAAAATCACAATATAAAGTGGAAATAAAATGTCTACAAACACCTAGCATGCATAGGAAATATTAATCATTATATGCATATAAGTAAAGGTCATAACACATCATAAAAAAAAACTTATCTTTAGAAAAATATATACAAGCACCTAGTTGTGTAAGAGTGATTATCCACCCAACCGTTGGCACTGTATCGAGCATACACTCTTTGCACTCTCAGAGGAAACTACCAAGATGGGATATGGGGCCACCATGGCAAAGGAAACACATATAGGCTTCTCTCTCTTGGCCCACAACCCCTTCTACTCACCCTGCTTGTCCAAACCTCATACAGGGATCTCACTCAACCATCACAACCATGGAAATCCTTTCAACTTCCACACACAACACAATGAATGCATTCCCATTCATTGATATGTTAGAAAAATAAGGTCGTGGAGCAATAACAATAAACAAGATGCAAATATTAAACACATAAACACATTACCAGACAGACACCAATATCATGTGTTTCACCCAATATGGGCTATGTCCACACATAAATTTCTAGTCCTTTTTACTTTACCATCGAACACAATGAATGGATACAACCTTCAGCAAACCCATTGCACTTCCTCTTCACTCTCTCAAAGTCTATCTCACAAAATCACACAGATTTTTTTACAATGCTACAATAAAATACACAACCATATTACAATGTTTTCCTTTTATAGGGGAATTACCATGGGTCAATAAAATGTTGGCCAACAAACATCCCAAAAGAAATTCTTTCAGGGGATTCTCCCTCACACCCCCTTGTTGGGACGAGTGTATGATAAAACTAGGGTACAAACAAGGATGGAAAATAACATATTTGAATCAAGAATATTAGGATCCACAACCAACATGATCCACAATTCCCTCAGGGAATTCAACCTTTACAGTGCTTACCATTGTGTACAGTAAGAGCCCAATATGTTATATGTTGTTAGAGAGCCTCATGAAGTGTTAACTATGACTTCTCAACCATCCATAGGTGGCTTAACTCAATGGGTAAGGGTTCCTAGCTTTCCCAACCTATCTTATCACTTAAATCCATCAATATTCCCTTCCCAATTCACAACTCTATCTCTAAATTCAAATTTTCCAAGTTTAACACAGTTTAGTGATGGTCCTCAACAATAGTAGGAAACTCTACGTAATGTAGGAAAAACATGCCTATGAGAATTATCAAAAGGGTGATGAATCCAAGGGATATGACATGATGGTTAAAAGACCACTGACATAGCTTCTGACCGTAGAATAAAAGGAATACTGACAACTGACATAACTACCACAACCCCCATGCCTCAATAACTACATGAAGTGACTTTTCCCACCAACCTCACACATGCATTCAAGGATTGGGTAATATTAAAAAAGGAATTAATTTTCTAATTTAAATCAAATTGAATATTTTGGATGAATTCTAAGGTCAACAATTGGCATCATAGTATTTATTTTCCCCATAGCCTCCCTTCCGCTTCCCCTCTGGTGGAATCATAACCCCTCTAGTCCTCTTTACACAACCATCTTGGACCATTTTATTAATTTCCAACATATTCCTTACATACATTTCTAATCGGCATGATAATACAACCATACAATAGAAAATAAAAATATATACATCATACATGCCTAGCCATTCAATAGTCGAGCCTTGGACTTGAGCACTACACTAGGAATCCATACTAGCATATTTACATAATTTTATATAATTTTGATGAAATACATTCCAAGTAAAAATTGGGGTATCACACAATTTGGTGAAGCAAAAGGTGTTGAGAATTCAAGGATGTGTTCCTTAAGCATATCTTAGCATTTTCATCAACATAGATTGCTGACTTTTTCAACAAGTTTCTTTCACATAGGTTCCCACTTGCCTAGACTTCTAATATTGTTCATTTTATTTTAAAATATCATGACCATCATACACAATAATTAGAAGACGATCATTATTGGTTATGCTCTTTCCAAGTTACCTAACATAATTATTTAATATATCATCTCTTGGATGGTTTAACCAATAAAACGACACAAAAGTTCAAGTATGAATCATATATAATGATTAGAGATGATTTGTATCATGATTATGAGAGCTCTCATTGAGAACATGTTATTTATACACTTTCCCAAATAATTTGGGACAATATCCTTGGATATATATTTTTTCAAATGCTAGTGATTTATGGATTCTATGGGATATTGTGATTATCTTCATGACCATATATGATAATATTTGGGTAGAAACACACCGATACAAGGAACACAGATCATATTCACAACAATGTGGTGTCATGCAAGGATGTCTCAGCGACACTTGTTTTGTATAAATTGTTGGGATAGAGGGTTTTATCTCAAAGTTAACAAGCCAAAATGGTGGTTTTATGCTATGTAATGTTGTTATTTCAATTATGCATTTTGAAAATAGTATTATTTTAATTTAAAGAGTTGAATTACAATAGTAAGAACATAAAGGGGAAGTAGATAGGTAGATAAACATGTAAACACATAGGATTTTCTCATCGTGCCTAAAGAGGATTGTTGTACATATGAGTACGAAAGCACAAGAACTAAAAACTTTCATTAACAAATTATGGTTACAACTTGAGAAACTTAAATAAAAGTACCTACTAGATTTGGAAATAATACATTCCAAACATGGGGTTAAATACAACAAGAGGAATGTTGTGCATATGACTATGGAAGCACATGAACTAAAACAATCATTGCCAACTTATGGTTACTAGTTAGGAACATAATACCAAATACCTACTAAATTATGTGAATAGTACAAGCCCAACATAGGGCTAAAGGAACCAACACAAAATCCATGAAAGCCTTACTATTTTAGAAAAAAACATCTTAAGATATAGAAGACATGAAAACAACTTCTTTCTAATGAGATATTTTGAAAGTGTCACGATATGGTACTTATAATAAAAATCCTAAGTTTGACTGTATCCAACATTAGAATGATTATAGATCCCAAAAATTGATCTAATATGTTGTACTTTAGTAATGTAGAATTTAGGGTAGATTCAATTAAGACAAAATTCAAATTTGGAATAGAAATTAAAACATAAAAGGTTGACATTAGCGATTTCAAAAAATGTACTCTTCTAAGTCAATTAACATGTTGCAACAACAATAAGTATTAACCCTTTCATTAAATATGGAATCATGTAGGAATTAGGTTAAAACATGAGAATATCTAGTGGATCTAACTGCCATACTTTTTTCTTCTTTGATAGATTTTATTTCAAAATTATTCTAATTTTATAATTACTTTAACCCATTGAATTAAACCCCATACCAAATCCTGAATCTATCTCTCATTACTCCACATGGTTCGATGTGAGGCACCTTGAGGTGTTTCCAATACTTCCAACCCTGTTAGATCTGTTTCTGATCGGTGTAGTGGATGCACCATAGGTGCACAGATTTAGTGTTCCACTACATTGTCTATTTTAGATCCACACAACCATTCTACACACTTAGATATATTATATTGTCATTTACATGTTCAAGTACATTGTATTCCATGCTTAATTTGAAGATATATCAACAGAATTTTTGTTTGACATGTTTATAATTTGAAAAATTCTTGTCATGCACAAGTGCTTAGGGTCAGGGTCATGCCAACTTGGATGATCTGGACCCACATTCCCTAAGGGAACAATCATATATTCTAGGCTATTATTTAACATGTTCAAGGGTAGGCATAAGTTGAAGAAATATGAATTGAAATGTTGTTTGAAATGTTTATAATTTGAAATTTTCTCATCATGCATACTTACTTAGGGTCAGGGTCATTCCAACTTTGCTGCTCTGGACCCACATTCCCGTAGGGCACACTCAAATATTTTGTACTATTATTTAACATGTTCAAGTGTAGGCATAGTTTGAAGAAATCTGAATTGAAATTTTTTTGACGTGTTTATAATTTGAAAATTGCCCGTCATGTACAAGTGCTTAAGGTCAAGGACCCATGCCAACTTGGATACTCTATACCACATTCCCGTAGATCACAATCATGTATTTTGGACTATTAGTTAACATGTAAAAGTGTAGGAATAATTTGAATAAATATGAATTGAAATGTTGTTTGACATGTTTATAATTTTAAAATTGCTCGTCATGCACAGTTGCTCGGGGCTAAGGTCATGCCAACTTGGTTGATTTGCACCCACATTTACATAGGGAACAATTAGGTATTTTGGACTATTATTTAAAATGTTTAAGTTTAGGATAATTTAAAATTTTATTGTGAAAAAATTATGAACTCAAATATTCTGACATTTTTTTTTATATTAGCATTCACATGTGCACAGGATCAGTGTCAAGGAAACTCGTTTTCCTTGAACCCTTGTAGATAGAGGAAACATATGCCCCCATCTATATCATCACACATGGATCAATGTGAGTCCTCTAGAGATATTAATAGTGGTTCCAACCCCAATAGATGTCTTTTTGAATGATCTATTAGACATACCGCAAGTGAGTGGAGTCCACGTCAGGATGACCCATTTTCTTCGCACATAAATGCTGAGAGGACACATTTAGGTACATTTTAATGTTTTTAAACATTTTCTAATAGGTTATATGTATACTTTTTTAATGTAACATGCATAGAACATGATTACTTTTTGTGTCTACTTTCAGTTCCTTATTCTATTACCCACCTACCACAACCAACCCACCATTTGATACACCTATTTTTGGTAAAATTTCAACATTTAAATCTTGTGTGATATGTTTAATGTGTTGAATAATGGAGTTTCTCTTGCTTTTGTAATTGGAACTTTATTGTTTTATATAGGTTCCAGTAGAGATGTTCCTTCTTGAGAATTGCTTGCTTTCTAGTTCAGGTAGTGTACAGTGTGATGAAAGGTTTCCACCAGGGACATTTAATGATAACATTTTATTTAAATAAAACATAATTTTCCTAAAAAATTGTTCTTGTATTAGTAATTGAATATTTTTGATATTATAGGGCTTTCTGCTCCTTCTCTTGTTGGACGTCGTCGAGGGGGAAGAGGTCGTAGGGTGTAAGAGTTTTCCCACAATCCAACCTATGAACCTATTTACCATCATCCTAGAGATATTCCTGATGAGATACCCTAGAGATACCCTAGGAAGAAAACATTGTGACACTCACCATTCAAGGGCTGACACAGAATTTGAAAATATTGTGGACCGATTTGGGAAGCAATATTATCTCTTGTAGTAGTCGAAAAATTCTCGTGATTGTTTTTCACAATTTGGAAGGTTTGGTAGAGTATTATCGTATGTTGGACCATGCACCCATTTTTGTTTTGACATGATGCATAGGACGATATTATCGGTGATTGGCCGCCACTCCTACAAAGAAATTAAAGTCGTGGTCAAGAAAGAAAGGGCATTGTCATTATTTGATTTGTGACCTACAGAAAAAGGGCATGTAAAGGCTGGATGATTTAATTATGCGAGCATTGCACCTTATATTTATGAGAGGTTCTTGTATGCATATGGTAAGTTTCCAATTAATGATGAGGTTCACTGGTATTTTTGTTAGAATGTAATATGTAGAGTTTCGGTTAGACATGTACCCCAATTGTATAGATACAAGATGAAAATTCTATGGTGTTGGAAAAGGTCATACAAATGAAAGACCATATGCCATGCAAGATGTTCAATTTATGAATCTGCCACCTCGCTGAATACTTTGACCATATAGAGTGGTTGTATTGACAAAGAAGTTGGACTCGTAGACCCTAGTGGAAACTACAATGAGGGACCAAATAAAGGGGCATGCTGAAACTTCTTTGATGGGGTTGGATTAGGCCTAAGTAATTAGCCACGTCCCCCCATTGCAGATGATATTCCAATTGTTGATTTACCGAATGACATGTTGAGATCAATGGAGCAATTAGATGATCTTGAGAATTATGCATCATCTGGTGGGGATAAGTGTAAGAAATTGGTTGTTCAAGAAAATAGCTCCATGGGTGAGGTACGCAAGCATTCTACAAACAATGTTACAAAAAACACATTTACAATATAAGATAGAATGCATGTTACATAATATTTTATTGCATATAGTATTTTGTATATATATATGGTCTCGAACTCTCATGTCCACAATTTTTTTTAACATATGCATTTTACACATATCCTATATGATGATTATGATATCAACATTGGTGGACATTTTGGTGATGAATAAGTAGAACATGTATGAAGTGATCTATATATATTATTGCTTGAAGTTTCCAATGCCTAAGTCCAATGAATATATGTTGTTAGTGCTAACAATGTCAAGTATGATGAGGAATTGTTACGTACACAATTTCCATTGGAGACAAGTAACAATAATTTATTTTTGGAAGATTTTATTCATTTCAGTATAATTTTTCCCAAGCAGATATATATTGAGTTTAAATTCAACTTTCACTTTTTAGGTCCATCAAAATGATGAGATTGAAATTGAGGACAAAGGAAATGGTGAAGGAAGTCCACTTCAGATACAAAGATAGGTATTTTTTTTGACCCCTTCATATTTGATACAAAGTTGAATTAGTATTGGTTTCCATCCACATAAGAAGATAACATATCAAATATTTATCACAATGCTGATATAAGTTCTTAGGCCCTTGATTTAACATGGGGCATGCTTTCCATCCTTAACTTAACAAGAGATATGGGTCCCTTACCTTACTTTAAAGACAATACTTTTAGTGTCACTTCCAAGATATCAGGTCTAAGATGCACATGTTGGACATGATCATTGGATCCACTATTCTTTATGGTTAAAATATTTTGGGATCTAGTTTTCTTTTGATTGACCAAGCTAGGACAATGAGAGTCCAAACCCTTTTATTATAGTGAGTCACTTGTTTTAAAGAACAATTCATTAGTCTAAAGATGACATTGAGGAACAACCTTCATTTAAGTGGACTTGGAGGCTCATCATTTGTGTCTCAAGGTCATATTTAAAGTTTCTTTCCTTCATAGAGTTTGTACTTTGGTATATTGTGCAAAATAGAGAGAGTGACCTCACATAGTGCAAATTAGTATGGATGTCATTTAATAAAATAATGAATGAATTTACTTGAATGAGATGATACATATGAGATCTTGAGATGTGTATATATACACAAATCAAGTGAGTTGTCCCTTCTTTAGGGAATATGGTCCCACAAAACAATGGGATACACACCAACCATAAAACATGAAAATACAATAAGTGGGTTTAACTATCCAAATTTTGGCTCATTAAGGTCCTCAACTACTCACATAGTGTGTTGGCATGTGGCCATGAGTGAGGACTAGTCAATGGAGATTGACACCTTTACCTTATAGTTTTTTCTTCTTAGATGATTTCCTTGTAAGTTCACATGTAAAAGTATGATTTGATTGAATTGTTATATACTATTAATCATATCAAGTTAGTAGTGAATTTCCAAGTGGCAGGTTTTCGAAGTTGTATTATGTATTGATGAAGAAAATATTGCATGTAACCATAAACCACCTAGGGTTCAAGATGGCATATCTTGATATAAATTATTCAACCACATATGATTTTTTCCCTTCCTGAGCCTTGTTGACTTTGTGTCCTTCTACCCTATAGTCATATCTATCTCTGATTTGTATCCTCAAAACTTGAACACCATCAAACTTAATGAAGCATGAACCAAATGGACATGCATTTATTTAGGAGCTAAGGAAGCTAAGGAATTTTGTTTCTTATATCTAGATATAAATTCCAAATTGGTTTGAGTAGGCCACATTTATAAAAAGAAATTAAAGACACAATTTTTTACGTGTTTACTAGGCCAACATTTTTTTTATGAGTTATCTCTTGCAATTTTTTGACTTTCCCTCCTTGTGTATTTGATACCAAACTCTTTAAAATGTTTTGATCCATATCTTGCACAGTTTTGACCTCACCTTCTTGTATACTTGAAGTCACACTTCTTGTGAATTCAAAGCCATGTCTTTCCTAGATTTCGATCTCACCTTCTTGCAGATTTATACCAACTTCTTACACATATTTTAACCCATCAATAGAAATATTTTCAAGCCATTATTTATTTTACCCAATTTTTTTTAAGGTTGGCTCTAATATAGCAATCAAACTTAGGAATTTGTGGAGTGTATATACATTTTGGGCACACTAAGTTGGAATACTTCTTAGCATTTTTTTGAAGTATTCCAAGAAGGATAAGAAGTATGTAACATAAACCTAACCTAGGGGAAATAATAAAACCTAGTATGTAACACAACTCCTCATTATTGATTAATGTGCTATTATTAATCCTTTTAGTTGTATATATTCCATTAGGTTATATGTATGCAAAGGAATATCTTATATTCAATATCATTTTTATTTTTATTACTCTAGAATCTCTTTCCTTAACCTTATATTTTATGCCATTAGTTATGTTGGATAAGTTCCTTGAGACTAGTCTTTCTTCTCTAAGTTTTTGTGATAGTAAATCCTAGAGGAAGGCATTGACCGTTGACTATTTAGAGGACATAATCCAGGTTTAAAACAATACATGTATTGGACTATTCCTATCACTATCACTAGCTGAATTTCCAAAATGCCACTAAGGCGTGCACACATATATGCACCCATTGTTGAAGGAAGGTTTCATGTGTTTAATAACAAAATTCATAGTGATACACATGTTCTATAGACTTTACATTTCCTATGAACCATACTATTTATCTAACATTTCCTGGTTCCACAGGTTCCTAGTTCATCAAGTCATCTTATAGGTCCATTAAGAACTTGGTCACTGGAACCTTTTTAATATCCTACCATGTGCCCACATTATTTTTATTTGTATCCCACCACATTGTATGAGTCCTAATTGATGTAACAACTAATATTGTTTTCATCTGTTCAAGTTCAACTTATGCAACCATGTGTTCCACAAGTTTTGTGACATTAGTTGTCCAATCAAACATGACTTTATTTCCATGAAAATCCACCTATTTATCCTCACAACTATTCATTTGTGGTTATATTTATTAGATCCAATCATTATAACATTTTCACAATGAATTGTGTAAAATATTTTGTATCTTGACTATAGGTTCGATGTCCTCTTCTATAGGGTGGATGGTCTCCCGCATGATCTCAATTACATATTTCAATTATTATTTCTAGTTGGTTGCATCAATATTCAGAAAATCTATTGGATATTTTATTATTTGATCAAAACCCACTTTCAATGCCAGTATTTGCCAACAAATCCACATATTTGTTCACGAATAGATGAGTGTGATGAAATAATAAGTGATCAAATGTGCACAATAGTTTCTCAAACCTATTTATTCATAGAGAAAGTTGTTAGTGAAGCTTCATGGATTGAAAGGGAGAGGCATTTGATAAATATTTTAGCATATTGGTGATACACCAATAATCTCCTTCTACCTGCAATTTCTACACCATCCTTTGGGTAGATAAATTAAGATGAATCTATGCAACCATAGAAATCATCTTATTATGCATGAATGTAGATGAGATATTGGTTCCATTTTAGGGGTAGTGATAATGCCTACTAGATTTCACAAATATTTTGTTGCATTCAATATCTACCCAATTCTTCCATCGACAGTTTGAATGTAGGGGAACAATGGATCACCTTGAAAAACACCCATGTTTGTGTTAAATATGTAAGTTCGAACTCCATTATCAAGAATTGAGAACAAGGATGATATTATGCAACTAAATACCCATTTAATCCAACAATAATCAAAATTAAATGCCATAACATTGTTTTGAAATAAGCCAAATTTAATTAGTCATAGAATTTAGACATGTTTAGTTTAATCATCATTGTGGTTTTTTTTTAATTTTTAGGGTTGGGATATTTCATGAGCAACTATTACTCTATGTAGAATTTTCTTCCTCATAAAAACCCAAGTTTGTTCCCTAGAGGTGATTATATTTTGTAGGGGTTTTAATCTATTTGCAATTACCTTTCAAATAACATTATATACAGTAGTACAAAGACCTGTTGAGAAGAAATTATACATAGATCTAACATTTTCCTCTTTTGGAATATTGGTAATGAGGGTGGTATTTAGATTCGTCTACATCATTCCTTTTATTTTGGTATCTTGTATTTATTTCCATACATCCTTTCCCACTATATACCAGAACTCCTAGATAAAATTATATAGAAACAAATCCATTTCTGGATATTTTCCCTTCACTAACTTGCAGGAATCTTCCTTGAACTTCTCCTTGGTCACCTCCCTTGTCAAGTATCAACTTTGATCCTAAGTCATTAACTTTGGAATATTCTCATTTAGCTACTGCATGCCATCTTGCATGTATTCATCCATTTTTGAAAATATATCTTTGAATTTGATAGCTCATCTTCAATTTCTTAAACAGAGTCTACCTCTTCTCTTTAAGCCACTTATAGCTTGATGATTCAAATGAAGCTCTGGTTTCACATAGTGTCTTGGTTTTTATTTTTGTATTTTTATTCCCCTCTTGCAAATCTTGAATTCAAGATCGTTGTATGCAAAATTATTCTTCTGCCATTCCCTTTCATATAACAACATAGGAGTTGTTTCTCTTACACTTCCAAATTTGGAGTAAGGATCTCCACCATTATTTTCTCATTTATGGATTCCTCTTTATCATAGTTTCTACTTTTTTTGGAAAATATTCCCAAAAATTGCTTGATTCCAATTCTTGAGATTATGCTTCAAGATATTCATTTTTTCTATAAATCAAACATTTTGTATTGACCTTGGTATTTTGTTGCTTCCCACCACTGCTGAATATTAAAAAACAAAAAACATTCCCTGTACAACACGATTAAACAACCAATACCATTATTCCATGCATAGCTTGATAGCTTTATCATGATTTTTCGAAACATTTTTTTTTGTTTTAATAAGCTACCACACATGTCAAGGGGCCTAACAAAAATTGTCTATTGACATTAGAACTCCTTTCAATTAACTGGGGTGTGTGACTTGGTTTTATAGAAATTGACAATCAAATTCCAAATCTCCTGGCATTTTGAAAAGCTCCAAAATAAATGCAAAAATGATTCCTTGCTAGTATGGAATAGGTAAGGGGTAAGGGTATTATGCACACCTAAACAAGTTGGGTGCATATTGTATTGGTGGATTATGGGTCGTGAAATAAACCCTTGTTTATCTCAACTATTGCTTTTTAAATTTGATTAATACAATAACTATGTATAGAACTTAGTTTTCATATTTTATAACATGTTCTTTATATAAGATTCTTTAACTGTTCATTTTTAACCATCTAAGCGGAAGAATTCAATAAAGGGATTTGAACAATCCTAGACCCGTTATTTCTTCAAGATAACAAAGTAACACCCAACTTGAATTTGAGGATGTTTGCTATCATTTCTTAGGCCTCTCATGGATTGCTAAGTTTGAATTTTCTCCTAATTCTTTCCATTTCAAATGTTACCTTTCAAACTAGGAATTGAGTTCCAAAGTCCAAAGAGTGAGTATGATGTAGGTTGCCTACTTCATCGTCCTAGTAAAGTGTTTGGTCCTTTTGGATTGTCAATGGATAGGTTTTTATATATCATGTAGGATTGTGTTCATTGTATAGGTTTCCCTTTTTCATCCAGAAAAATCCATGATATTGTTTTATCTCTCTTGCAAGTAATTTTTTCTATGGACATGCAACATTTTTATTGATAAAATTTTGTTGTGGTGTTTCCAGGTGGTGTTCTATTTCTATGCACTTTCATGATTTTGGAATGTTTTAGTAATGTGGTATTTGAGCCTCTTGTTGTAGTGCTCCATATATTTTGTCTTAATTTATAATTAATACAATTACAATAAATTTGGTACCTTTTTATTTCTATTGATGGATGTAGTTTAAGGATCGTTCGAATGATGGAGCAGTTCCATGTTGAGGTATGTAGTCATGCACTCTATATTTTAGTATGTACTTTGTGGAATGATCAACCCAAATTAGTATCACTATCCTAGTTGTTATATTTCCTTTGTTATATTATTTTTATTTTGCATCCGAGGAGTGTAGTTCGTCAACATGTGGATGTAACTTGGGTGAATGTGCCTTCATCCATTCAGTGAAGTGTAACATGATATAATACAGAAAGGAAAAGGATCGTGTATATGTTTATTCAAATATTTGTAAGCACAACACAAATTTAAATTAGGTGACCAATGGGATATGAGGCAACTGGACATGGCATAAATTTTCACCTTTTTGGATGATGATGTTCCTTTTTATGAGCCATGCTAGATTCTAATCATTGTTCGACTATATTACAGTTTTTGTAGCATTTTCATCGTCATGCCTGAAAGGTTTTGAAATTTGTATAATGGCATATGTTAATGATATGTATTTTGACTCTTGAGCAATGATATTGGTGTTTTCTTCATATAGTTTTATGTTTATAATTAAATAGAAATATTTGAAATAGATAGATTACATTTTTGTCCGTGAAATCTAAATATGCAAGTTTTTCTCAATGTTAAGAACTTTGGAATTTAATTGTTTAAGATTGATTTTCTTCATGTTTATAATAGAATTGATATCAATACAATTTTCTTGTGCTTGGATAATTATTTGATTTTATAAAACCAACAATAACTTGTATGAGATAATTTGAATGATTGATGTAATGGCTGCATGATAAGGCTTGCTCTAAGTTTATTTACAGAGCTCTCATGAAAGAAACAAAGAATCCATCCAATTATTGCTATAAGTTGGTTTACATATCTCTCATATTCCCTTTTGATATGATATGATGGAAAGACCCAAAGAATCAATGCAACTTATTTATGATAGTTTTTTGGGATTTGGGGGTTCATAATTGCTTTAATAAGGCCTCATGTTTCAGTATTTGGAGCTAAAGACTCTAATAGAGGTCAATCCTACTGTTATCACTCAGAATTTACCCTTTGGTTGTGGAAGGATATTTCCAAGGTAACCTTACAAACCAACCTTTAGGAGGAAAGATGACTTCTTTCCTACTAGAGAGGGATCTCTCAACAAATAAATACAATGGCCAGAGATATTCTTAAATAAACAAGTTTTAATAATTGCTGAAACAAGAGGGTATCATTGGGCATGGAGTCAAAATCATGAATTATTATAAATAACAGTGCTTTTGCAACAATATTTCTTCACAGAGGTAGGATAGTCCCTCTTTTATAGCCAATTTCTTGATTTTTTGGTGGTTAGGAAGAAAAATGAGCATTCCATTAATATGGGCATCAAAATATGAATCCAATATTAACTTTAGAGGAATATTGTTTGTGAATACTTTGCAAAAGGTAGCTATTTCATCCTTATACTTAGAACCTGATCAATTTGTATGGTACCAATGGTTTTGTGACCGTGAAAAGGTCTATAGTATCTCTTGGTCTATATTTACAAAAGAATTGATTTCACATTATGGGGATATAAATAGAAACACCATCTTTATCTTGTTGGTAAATCTCAAGCAAAAAGGCCCAGTTACAGAGCACATCAAGAAATTTCAATAAATATGTCTTAGAGTGAAGAATATCTTAGAAGATAATTTTTTAGATCTCTTTATTGGAACCTTGAAAGATAACATTCAACATGAGGTGCATCTCTTTGAACCATAATTCCTAGAGAAGTCTTTCATGATGACAAGGAAGGTTGAAAGTAAAAATATGGAAATGACTAATAGAAAGGCCTTCTCCAACACATACAAAGAAAATAATGTCCCCTCTTCTAAAGCACCACAAAGGTTGAAACCCCAACATTAACTAGATGAAAGAAGAGGAAAAGGATTATGCTTTAATTATGACAACACACATAGTAAGGGACATAAGTGCAGTGAGAATAAATTATTCTACATAGATTGTGAAGAAGAAGAACCAAAAGAAGAGGAGCATATCAAGAAGAGGAAACTTCAAAAGAAATAGAAGAGGATACTTCAGAATAAATTACTCCCACCATATCTTGCCATGCATTGGATGGAATTAGCACTCAAACTCTCAAGATCAAGGGATACATCAAAAATAAGAAGGTAATAGTGTTGATTGATTTCGGCAGTATTTATAATCTCATTCATTGTAAATTAGCCAAAGTTATTAATTGATTTGTATATCCAGCACTAGAGTTTCAAGTAATGATTACAAATGGAGGAACTATAAACTGTTCAAGGAGATGCCATAATGTCAATCTATCTATCGGGTAATATCTATTGAATATTCCAATGATTGCTATCCCAATGTGTGGTGTTGATGTTTTTTTAGGTTTCCAGTGACTACAATCATTGGGAACAATGGATTTTATTTTTCTAAAACTTTTCATGGGAAGGAAAAGAATATGCGTTAAATGGTATCACAAGAAAACCAAGCAAGGTGATAAGCTCAAATGGTATGACAGAGTTGTTCAAAAGGGGACATCAAGGTGTAGTTTCACAATTATGCTCATTAGATGTTCAAACCTCAAAGTTCCCTATCTCCCCAGATCTCCAAAGGGCCATTAATAAGCATTCAGAGGTATTTGAAGATATGTCCAAAGGTATTCCACCTATTTGAGACTTTGATCATGCTATCCACTTAATTCCAAGAATTTCCTCCTAACATCATACCTTTTTGATATCCCTATAGCCAGAAGAGTGAAACTGAGTGTATGGTTGCTGAAATGTTAGAGGTTGGCATAATTAGCCCTATCCAAAGTTCTTACTTTGCACCAGTTGTAATGGGACCCAATCTAGATGGATCATGGTGTATGTGTCTTGATTATAAAGAGATCAATAAAATCACCATTAAATATAAGTTTACCATTCATGTCATTGATGAATTATTAGACTAATTGCATGGAGCAGTTGTATTCACAAAGTTGAATCTTCGTTTCGGGTATCATCATATTTGAATGAAGGATGAAGACTTCCCCAAAACAACATTCATAACTCATGAAGGTCACTATGAATTTTTGGTCATGCCATTTGTTCTCACAAATGTGCCTTCCACATTTCAAGGTTTGATGAATTCTATTTTCAATTCGTTCCTTAGAAAATTTGTGTTGGTATTCTTTGATGATATACTAGTCTATAACAAGTCTTGGGAAGAACATGTTTAACATGTTGACATGGTACTACAACTACTAAAGGAGAAAGAATTTTATGGAAAACCATCAAAATGTTTCTTTGGGATAAAGGAGGTAAAGTATGCAGGTCATATTGTATCTCTTGAAGGTGTCAAGGCAGGCCCTAACAAAATTAAATCCATGATGGACTGACTGGTTTAGAAAACCCCGAAGAATATTTGAGGATTATTAGGTTTGACAGGGTACTACCACAAGTTTTTTTGGAACTATGGGAGAGTAACAACTCCTCTAACAACGTTATTGAAGAAAGATGCATTTTCTTGGACTCTAGAGGAAACTCAATCTTTTCAACAACTCAAAGAGGCCATGTGTAAAGCTCATGTTTTGGCAACACTAGACTTCACAAAAACCTTTATTGTGGAATGTGATGCTCCAAGAAATGGAATTGGAGTTGTACTAATGCAATATGAACACCCTCTTTCCTTCACAATTCATACAATCAAGGGAAATAAATTAAAAAATCCCATTTATGAGAAGGAGATGTTGGAGATACTACATTCCTTGAAGAAATGGCACCCTTACCTTATAGGGAGACATTTCAAGGTTAAAAATGATCATGATAGCCTTAAATACTTCTTTGAACAAAGGCTATATTCCAAAGAGAAACAAAAATGGGCGACAAAGATGTTGGGATATGACTTTGAAATCATATACAAAAATGGGAAGAAAAATGTTGTCATAGATGCACTCTCCATAAAAGATGAGGATGTTGAAGCATTAATCTATGCTATATCGATCTTCCAACTAGATTGGATAGCCGAAGCAAAGGACGAATGGAAAAATGATGAAGAAATATGGACATTTATTCAAAAGCTGCAGCATAACCCTAGTGCCTCTAATACATTTAGGTGGAAATATGTCTTGTTATGGTACAATTATCATTTATATCTTGGTAAGAGTTCCTATCTCAAGAAAAAGGTACGTACTTTTTGAATTCCACTCCTCATCGATAGGAGGGCACTTAGGTTTATTAAAAACCTGCCATAGGATAAAGATTTTTTTTTTTTGGATGGTCTTAAAACTGATGTTTGAAAATTTGTGACAGAATTTTTGGTTTGCCAACAAAATACAATGGAAACAATTAAGACCCCTACTCTCCTACAACCAATTTCCATTCCAATCCAAAGGTGGACATATGTCTTGATGGATTTTATCACAGGTTTACCAAATTCTGAAGGAAAGCATGTCATCATGTTGGTTGTTGATAGACTTACTAAATATGCACACTTCTTTGCACTATCTCACCCCTTAAAATCAAGCACAGTTGCCAATTCTATTATGGAGATAGACCAAAAGCTACATGGTACTCCAAATATTATAGTAAGTGATAGGGATCCCATTTTCACTGGAAATTTTTGGACCAAATTATTTTCTTGTTTGGGTACTCAACTAGCTCATAGCTCATCTTATCATCCTCAATATGATGGACAACCAAATATTGTAAACAAACGTTTGGAAGGATATATTTGATGTTTTGTAGTTGATGATAAGCAAACACAATGAGCCAAGTGGTTACCCTTGATAGAATGGTGGTATAACAATTCCTTCCATGCATCAGCAAAAATGACCCCATTTATGGCACTTTATGTCTATCATCCATCATCCATAACATCTTCACTAAGAGAATCATATAAGATTCAAGAAGTGGAAGAACACATGAAGAATAAAAAACAAGTTCTTCAACTTGTAAAGGACAACCTGAATCTAGCACAAAATCGAATGAAACAACACGTAGATCAGCAATGCAGTGAACGAAGCTTTAATGTGGGGGATTGGGTGTTTTTAAGACTACAAACATACAAGAAGATGTCCCTGAAGAACACCAAGAAGGATAATAAATTATCACCTAGATATGACGATCCCTACAAGGTGTTACAAAATATTGGTAGTATGGCCTACAAATTGGAACTACCAGTTCAGACGATATTACCAAAACTTGATGGGGAAGGAAAAATAATGTTTGAGCCTGAATAAATCACTAAAATAATAACTAGACAACTTCTAAATCGTTCAATTCTAGAGTATCGCATTAAATGGAAGAACTTACCCGCAAAAGATTCAAAATGGGAAGATGAGTCCTTTATGCAGCAACATCCAGAACTACTTCAGCGTTGAGGAAAATACTTTTTTAAGTAGAGGGTAATTTTAAGCCCTTAATGGTGGAACATTACACCATATAGTGTGGTGCATTACCCCCTATATTGTCATACATGAAAATATAATGTAATGTAGTGTTTTTTGCATACTGAATGAATGACTGAATTAATGAATACTATATATTAATGAATGAATGATAAATGTTTCTTTATTATGGTAACCACATATTTACACATAAATTCATTTATTTTAAAGTACATGCATTGGGTATGGGAAATTGAGAGTGATGTGAGGGGGTGGAAGGGCCATATGAGCTTCCACCTTCACATGGTTGGCCCTATTTAGTAGAGGATATTAAACTATTCTCGAAACAAAAGGAATATCAATAAGGTATTGCACTTTATTATTATGTAGTATAGCATCTTGTAAATTTTGTAATGCATGCTTATTTCTTAAATTCTTTTTCATAAATCAGACATTTCATGGTTTTTCATTTCTGCAAGACTTCGCACTAGGAATTACAATTGATCAGTAGCCTATGTGGAGATGATACATCAATTGTACTCAAAGGTACATATAATTTATACTCATGAATTTTTCTATTTTAATGATTTTTTTATGTACCTACATTATCTTGTAGAAATTTTCCAATATCCTTCAATTCTTGCAAGTGTTATTGAGATCCAATGTGTAATATAAAAATATTTGTATGATTGTAGTTAGATTATGTTATTATTAAATGTATAGAAACTATCACTCAACTTAGAGAGCCATCACTTGTTCTTATCATTGACCTGAACATGGGTTTTAAAATAAATGGTAAAGGAAACATATTTACTCTAAGCCAAGCCCATTCAACTTTGCATATATCCTAGGAAATTAAGACACAGTAACTACTGAAATGTTGAGGGAATGTTCAGCCCTTAATGATGGAACATTACCCCATATAGTGTGGTGCATTACCCCCTATATTGGGATGAATTACATATTATTTATGTCGGCTTTGATCTATTAGTGGGTCTATTAGTTGTTATTGTACACCTTTGTCTTGTATATATAGGAAGGAGATATTCTCGTTTTAGTCATCATTGTATATTATCTTTTCTTATGTACTTATTTCATTGTCTAAGGAGGTTCCTCCCTTAATCATGATTGATATTTATCTATATTCTTCATTTTTAAGGCATGGATTTATCTCTTATTGCCTATTTATGCTCTTTTTATGCTATTTTTGGGACTAGGTTGCATAACAGGGAATAACAATTAAAGAATTTAAGTTCAAATTTAGTGGCTCAAAATACCACTCATATCTCTACCAAATAATTTAGCCAATGTCCAACCAAATTACATGCCCAACTTCCACTCATGTGATCCCGAGGAAGAGAAGGATTCCCACAATTCTAAAGAATGATAGATGAGCTCATTGTTAGGGTTAACCTTAACTCGGGATTGAGTCAAATGTGGTTTAGGTCTAGATCATGGTGTGGAAACATGGTTTCTTGTAGACCATGGTATTTTCCCAAGGTATTGCATGTAAATAACCCTTTATAATGCTTGGGGAGGATCCATTGTAAAGTGGTCTGGAGGTGAGCGGTGGCTAGCTCACTTGGCCCAGTTGGTTAGTTTGTCCATTTTGTAGCCAAATTACCTTCTAGATTCAATATACTTTCATATTTCAAACTTTGCTACTATTGATAGCACCTGCTAGAGGCTTCAACGTCATCAAGAGTAAGAATACTATCATACCTACCAATGATGCTTGCAAAAGGACTCAAAATGTGCTTAACATATACTAACACTTATTTCAAAACACACATCAAATGTAAGACAAACCATACTCTATAAAACTAACTAATGTTAAGATATTGAACTTATTTAGTTGTATATCTACCCTATCCTAAGCTCAACATGGAAATGAGTGCTAAGTGAAGTCATATTTTAAATGCATCCAATCAATGATACACGGATTACTAAATCTTTCTCTAGATCATCCAAGGAATCATCCACAAAGAAACAAACATATTTTTCAACAACCTTAGAGGTATAATGAAGCCATACCCTAAGCCTACAATTATAAGGCTTCCAAGGATAACCACAATTGGACACTAAATTATTTACACTACCAAGAAAAATTTCAAAACTAGTCCATGACATCAAGGAGAAAAAAATGAAATGGATAGATGGAATTCTCAATAATATACAATAGCTACTAGTTAGGGGAATCATCAATCAAAACTAAAATATACTCTAGTACTTCTAGTGAAATAGATACGAAAATATATTACTCCCCTACATAATTTTGTCCAACATGAAATTCATTGAAAATGAGTACAACATCCCTTTCCCATATTTCTCATTGCTTAATGCAAACACTATCAAATATTCTTGTGTGAAGCTTGATCTAGGTTCTACCTTATAAGAGAAATTGTTGTTTTTTGAGATAGTTGGTTATTGACATGGGGATAATGGACTCTACGGGTTTGCACAAAATTTGTTTTAATTCCAGCACCTCAACATCGCCACGACATCATTAATTAATGGCATAAATTTAAAAATTAATACCATCAAATTTCCATATGAAGCATGCTAAATATGTTTACCAAGTCATACTATCCACCCTTCACAAAATCATAGTGCTACATGATCAATGACATGTTGATTGTTGGTTAGTATGCCATGTATACAAGGGATTTAAAATATTTTTTAGAAGGGGTTTGTGGCATATGGGATATAAATGGTGTGTTGAATGTTGGAAGGAAGTTGGTACACATTTTGGGTTGGTAAATGACCCATTGTTAATGAAGTGGATCTACCTTCAAGTTCAGATTAGATTCCTTGACCAAGTGGTATATTTTATGCCATATTTACACTATGGGATTAGGTTCCTCAACTAGTGGATTTAAATACACCAAAACCTATTCAGGTCTTCTTCCACCTAGCCTCATCTATCAATATTTTCCATTTCTATGGGATACCAAGGTTGTGGAGACACTTTCACCTTATCTCTGATGCAGTAAGTTGCTTGTATGAGTTGTTGAGAATATGTGGTTAATATTGTATTATGGGCATGTGTCATCCCATTATGTATGTGTTTAAGGCCATTAATGTTTATGTATTTGTAACTTCGGAAGATATTATAATCTATATTATCATTTTATGTTGTTGTACCCCCATTGGGGATGTGTGTTACCCCTTTACGGGATGTCTAAATTTTGTCTATACCTTGAGGTACAACCTCCGTTGTAAGTCGGGAAAATAGTTCCCAGTGTAACATCATGTAATATGTACTTGTAGTCTCTCTAGGAGAAGTGGGCCCCATGTGAGATGACATGTAGGCTCGAATGTTAAATTTGGCCAATGGCTTGAAAGGGTACAAATAGGAAGGTGCTCTTCCTCATTTATACACACCTCACACACTCTCAAGTGCACATGAGAGAAAGAGATAGTCGAAGGAGGAGATATAGATAATTGTTCAATACTTCTTATTACTGCTTTTGATCATCTTACTATTATGAAGAAGTTTGTGGGGGTTTCTCCTTTATGCTTTCCCTGGTGAAAATATTTGTGTCTCGTGTATCTTTTATATCTTATGCATCTTGATGTACTTGTTATTCTTTCAGGTAAATATCCTAGATAATAGAATCAGATATTAATAAAAACTAACATGGTATCAGAGCCTCTCTGAAAGAAGGCACTATGCAACTATGGGAACTAGGGCTTCCTAGTTGAAGGTGTTCTCTCCATAGATCATTAAGTAAAGAGGGCTATTCTAACTCGCCTCAATAGGGTGCATCTTTTGGTGGTAGCAATTTCTAAATCATAGAAGTTTCAATTTTTAGTTGCAACTGTGAGATTTTTATCATTTAAGCAGTATGATCTAGGATCTTATCTGAGAGAATAACATGCAGAACAAAAATCACAAGAGACAAGAGACACAAATAATTTTCCTCGGGGAAACCATAAAGGAGAAAACCCCACAACTTCCTCAAAGATAGAATGAGCACCAATGGAAGCAATAAAACCCAAAGACAAAAAAATGATCTCCAACATTAGTTCTCTCTCTCTCACTTGAGAGAGCTTCTCTTCTCTCACACATGCACCCCAATGAGTGAGTGTGTGTGTGTTAAATAGAGAGGCTCACTCTCTATTTATATTCTTTCGTTCACTTAATTTCTGCTCCAACAAGTCGGCCTCACTTAACAATTACTTACTAGGGCTGAAATCTCTAGGAGAGTCTAATAACCCTAGTGCCCCACAACTATGGGGACTTTGCCCTCCGATCAACAGGGAGGGTTAACCTTGACTCAATTGTGGGGACTATTTCCCCGAATTACAATGGAGGGTTAACCTCAATGACTTTACATGACTTGTTTACATTATTGATTCTCCTGATCAGAACATCGGGGTGTGACATGACTCAATTATATTATAGATACTTCCTGGAATAAACATCAAGGTACAATAGATAAGATATACAAGTGAATACATTCTGAAGTTACAAAAACATCAACACTCCCTCTTAACTAGGAATGTATTCTCTCGACACAATTTATTAGCACAAGTATTCTTCTATGTATCATCTGGATCATCATCAAGTCATCTTCAATTCATATTCATCTTCAAGTCATCTTCAAGTCATCTTCATCATCTTCATCATCTTTATCAAGTCTGGATCATCACTGGATTTGGATCATCACTAGATCATCGAACTAGACCATCACTGGATCTGGATCATCATTAGATCATCATTGGATCATCATCAAAGCTGGATCATCACTGGATCATCATCAACATCACTGCTTCTGACATATTGATCAAATGGTGCTATCTCTCAATTATACTCATCATAGGAAGTTCTACAGAGCCAACCCTTTTTCATGCTGGTTGTAGGCCTATCCTCCATGTAGGTCTTCATCGTCTTCAGCACTTATATCTGAACATGAGAGGAACACATCCAAGAACCATGTCAGAATGGCCTACCCAACACTTACATATTTCATTATTAAATAATGTCTCTCAGCTCTAGGCTGAGTGTCAGTCCTAGACTGAAACAAATTCCTAGTAACTGACCAGGTGCCTCCATTCTCCTAGAGAATGGCCTCTTAGCACTAAGCTGAGCTTCAGTCCCAAACTAAATCAATTTCCTGGTAACTGACGAGGTGCCTCCATTCTCCCAAAGAATGGCCTCTCAGCACTAAGTTGAGATTCACTCCCAGACTGAATCAAATTTCCTGGTAACTGACCAGGTGCCTTCATTCTCCCAGAGAATGGATTCTCAACACTAAGCTAAGCTTTAGTCCTGGACTAAATCAAATTTCTCGGTAACTGACCAGGTGTCTCCATTCTCCCAGACAATGGCTTCTCAACACAAAGTTGAGCTTCAGTATTAGACTAAATCAAATTTATTGGTAAATGACCAAGTGCCTCCATTCTCCCAGAGAATGGCTTCTCAGCACTAAGCTGAGCTTCAGTCCCGGACTGAATAAAATTTCCTAGTAACTGACCAGGTTCCTCCATTCTCCCAGAGAATGGATTCTCAACACTTATATTTACCAAAATTATAGGACACACCATCTATCATCCAAGGAAAGGGCTTTGCACTTACATCTGACCATGGGAGGCCCAACCTACCACCATGTCAGAAAGGCTCACAGACTCATCACTTCCCTTTGGAGGGAACCTTGATCTAGAGAACACCAAGCTTCTCCCTGAAGTACTCAAACTTCACTCTGGCCATTTCTAGCATAGAATCATATCAGGGCTGATTACGTCCAAGGATAACCTACAAGCTTCACCAGGACCGATTACATCCAAGGACAACCTACATGACCGTTTACGTCTGAGCAACCTACGAGCTTCGCCAGGATTTATGCTCAGACAACCTGTCTCACCAGCAATGCTAGAACTCCCTCTTTCGAGAGATCTCGATCTGGATCACAAACTGGAGCTTCACTACTCCTCTCTACATCATACAAAAATTCAAGTAAGATCAATAGTAGTTTTCAAAAGAAACATAATGCCTTCCAAATAGCAAGTTGCAACATATTTTTCCTTGGCTGTAATTAGTGCCATGCATGACTACTTCCTGCTACACCAAGAAGTGCTCTTCCTATCAATGAAACTTCCTGCCCAATCTGAATCCACATAACCCTCTGAGTTAATGTTCTGATTCACCTCATACTTGATCCCATAATCGAATGTACCATTTAGGTACCTCACTGCATGATTTGAAACCATCAAGTGAACATGTCTCACTCAATGTGTTCACAACAAAGAAAATATATGGTCTCATATTCGTCAGGTACATCAAGGAACAAATCATATGACGATACATCGTGGCATCAACCGACTTTGATGAAGTAACAATCAGTAGTTTTAGGTTCGATGCCATAGGTGTGGTCATGGCCTTGCAGTCCATCATCTTGAACCTCTTCAGGATCTCTACTACATACTTCCGTTGTCCCAGGGATATTCCATCTGCATTTTTCCACACCTCCATGCCTAGAAAGTAGTGCATCATATCCAAGTCCTTCATCTCGAACTAGGTAGCAAGTCTCCTTCTTGCAACTTTAATGAGTTCCTCTTTTCTGTCAGGAACAAGTCATCGACATATAACATGAGCATCATTGGTATTCCACCTTCAACCTTGAAGTAAAGGTTGGAATCTGTTTTGATCTCAGTAAAGCCTAGAGTCATCAGTAAGTTTTCCATCCTGTTGTACCATGTTGAACCTTAGGATCTTCTGCAGTCACTCCCTCTGAAGTGGAGCACAATTCTCCCTCTGTCTTTTGTACTCTATGCATTGAAACATTATGTACTAGAGTGACAAGTAGCTTCCTCTACTACTAATATTCTATGTATCCATCTAGGGTCATTGGATAACAAGATCCTCTATCTTGAACCTTTTCAAAAGTTCTTCTCGCACCCATGTGTGAGCTTGTCATCCTCTATAGGATTTCATATTCAACCTTGTAGAAAAGGTTAAGATATTCATCACTCTAAGTGATCTTCAAGCTCCTCATGTATGTGTTATCCTATGCGTGTCTTCTTAGCTCATACAAGGCCTTCTTTCATTTGCACACATGACTCTTCCTATCATGTGTCTTAACTTCTATTGACTACAAATGCCTCTTCGTAGTCTTTGCTTTCTTTCCATGAGAAGCCCTATGCTACAAATATTTCCTTGTATCCCATGATGTTTCCATCTACTACATGATGGATCTCATATGGAAGATACTACGGAATTCCCTTCAGGTCTTCGATATTGAATCCTAGACATCATTCTTTTTGAACTGGTATTCTCCTTCCCTTTATTCTTGGTTACTTCTTCATAGCTGGAAGGCTCTGTATCAATGATGTCACTAAATAGTGTCACGTAACTAGAGTGTCTCTGAGGCCTCTTTCTTTCTTTGAAAGTATCGTCATATTATTCTTCATCTTGGATTAGTTCTTGAACTGTCGGCACTTGTTCTTCGGAACAAGTCTCATCCTTCTTTTCTTGTAGGTGATTGTACGTGATCTTTCCTACAAGTCAAATGCATTAGTTGTATGGTTATAAACATTTCATAAGGCATATTCACAATGGAAAATTATGATGCATAAAGATATAATCATGCAACTATTTTAGCCAATACAACATCATCCATATCTTATGGAAACTTTCTAGATGCCTTCCATCTCTACCAGGACAACATTGAGATTGTGCACTAATCTAATATGTTAGCAAATAGGTTTCATTCTAGATAAGTAGAAATGGAGAGTTGTATATCACCATGGGCTACTTACCCATCACATGCATATTAGTAGTATACTGTCATTAATGCAAACATTCTATCATGCATAACGCATCAACTGAATATAAACAAAATGCATAACAAAATAATATCATGAAATGACAAATGAATATTTATTTTTATTTGCTTCGTTGGTAGACTCATTCTTGAGCCTTTAGCTTCATCATATTCTTCATTCATCATTTGTTATCCAAATGCTAAGATGGATACGAGGTTCTTCAAGAGTTGAGTCCTTTGTATTCCTCATCGCTTGAGGGATCTTCTTTGGATGGTGAGATCTTGATCTTCAGTTGCTCCCACCTTCTCTTCTCTTATTATGGGTCAAGCTTTATCTTGTGTGCACTCTTCCCAGATTCTACTGAAAGTAATCAATTCCTTCTGGCACACATTCCTCAAATGAATGAATCCCATGATCCTGGGAGGTCATTCAAGGTGGTTATCACAACTTTTACATTCTCCACTTGCTTCAAGTTGTTCTTTGATTTGAGAGACCCTTGTAAAGTATGATTGCATGGTTTCTGCATTCTAGATCTTCACATTCTTCAACTGGTTTCTCAAAGTCATCTTCCAATTTATGTTCTTCCCTTCAAATAGCTTGGTCAAGGAATCAAACATTTTTTTAGGTGTCTTTAGAGAAGACACTTGTGGTATAAGGTGATCCTTGATTGAATAAGGAATTATCTTCTTGGCATTAACCAAGTTCTTCTTGTGTAAGGCTTTAGCCACATCTCCCTCGGTAACTGGAACCTCTCTACTTGTGTAGGTGTCCAATTCATTTCCTTCAAGAACTAGTGAGATCCTATACTTCCATGCTTGGAATTTGGCAGCCCCACCAATCTTTCCATCAATATGGTGTGATTATTCATTTTGAAATGATGACCTCAACTGTAAATAGCAAGAGATTAGATCTTATTGATTTGAGGTGTCCGTTCTGGTTCAGGAGCTGGTTGATCTAGGGTTTGTTAGAGAAACCCTAATTTTCAAAACTTGGAATATTCCAGATCTGATTGGATAGAAAGATAGACCTCTTCAAGGTGAGCTGTCCATTGTACTCCTTTTCTAAAAACAGTGGAGGGAAGCTCCTGGAATAGGAAGCCCTAGTTTTTCAATTTCTTATGCAGAAATTCTTAATACTGTTTCTACGGTATCTCTGAAATTACTGCTCCTATGTGTTTGAAATTTTGTACTAAGGTAACATTGTTTGTATTCTTTCTAAAACCATAGGTTTCACCAGAATTGGTTTCACCAATTGGTACTTATGACCCTTTTCCCAAGGTGAATTGTTTCAGGATTGTTCAGCATAGCGAAGTTGTACGGACTTCCATGTGTCACTACTTCACCTTTAGGGTCTAAATATTTTACCAGAGAAATTATATTCCGTGCCCTATCTGTAACATCTTGCAAAATTTACTTTGGATCTTTGTATCCCGAGATATTGCAATTCTCCCTAGGTGTCCTGTTTAGGGATGAATTCTAGTGTTATAGCTGATTTTACCACACATGGTGGATCACACCTTTATGGCTTCCATGTCCCTTTGCAGACTCTTTGGACCCCATGGACCATTTTTGTACCTTTGATGTTTCCAATATCATCCCTAAAAACATGTCTTATTTTCTATACATGACTTTTAAACCTATTCTCACGTATATACATGGATTTGACCCTTAAACTTGCGTACATTGGAATGTGTGCAAAAGGCCAAGTAGTTTTGGAGTTTTCATTGATGTGGATCCGAGTCACTTGTCTCTTGGCCTTCCATATGCCTTGAGATCGCTTGCATTTGACCTTCCATTACCCCATTGAAGCACTATATAAGGAACCCTTTGGATACATTGAGGGAGAGGACTTGAAGAGCAAGAAACTATAGTCCATTGTTGCTAGAGCTTATACTTGAGTCTGCATCCCTTTTCCCTTGGAGCACTTTGTGTTCTTCCCAAGCTTGCCTCTGCTTGTGAGATTTATATCGAGATATGGAGGATTGAAGTGGTGGAGGCCTAGGTGGAGGACTCATTTTCTCTGATTCGCAGACGTGCCGACAGAGGTTGTCACTATTGTAATCTTTGATTTATAGTAATAGAAATATATTTTCCTGTCCAATAATGTGTATTTAAATGAGTATTGAATCCATGGATGCTTTTAAATGATTATATGTTATTGATTACATATGCTAGAGTAGGTCTAACACAATTATATATAGCATGCTTGTCTTGTTTGTTGAATGCTGAGAGAGCAAATTATCAATACAAGTGAGAGTGGAAAAGCTCAATGGGCATCTACATTAACCGTCCATAATAAGGTATGTATCGAGATCCTTTAGTGTTAGATGTCTGGTTTCTCTCGCATATAGGAAAGGATTTATTTCTGTGGTTACTGTATCTTTTGTGGTACCCCAAGCCATAGGAAGTTTTCTCCATAATAGAATTGGTGACCATACTGGGAAGTTCCTAGTCATTTCCTTTGGGGGTTTTTATCGGCATTCAATGTTCTTGAATTGCTCTAATTTCTCTATTTCTAAGTCGGGTCTGGGGGCATGTTTTCCTAGTAGTGTCTGATAGGAGTAAATTTTGTCTCAGCTTGTCTGTTTACCTTTTTTTTATCTCTTTTTCTTCCTTTACGCGAGTTTTTGCTTCACAGTCGCGTGTACACGCGGTTTTTACTGGGATATCCGCGTATATACGCAGGTTTTCTGCACACAGTCGTGTATACCCTGAGTTTTTCCTTTTAAGTGAAGATTAAGTGTTGTTGGGTGAGTTTTGATGATTGCTGAGTCTCCTTGGATGCTTCTAGAGTCTGTATACACCTCTGTTTCTGACCAAAGACGCTTTTTAGGTTGATTTTTTAAGAATGTTCTTGTCATTGAAGTTTCTATTTTTTGTTTTGGGATTAGTGCATTAGGTCTCTTTTACCTTGGAGCTTTGCTTGGGTGTTGTTTGATAGTGCTTGTAGAGTCTGGGGGTGGTAGAGTCATTCTTTTGCTTTATTATCTCATTTTAATTCAAAAAATACAAAAATATTTGCTTCTTTGCATCATTATGCATTTTTGCATTTTGCATTTTACATGGTACTTGCACTAGGTTTGCTTGGAGAAGTATTAGTCAGATTTTCATATAGGAATGATTTCATTTTTCATTTGAAGGAGAATTGTGCACTTCACATAGTAGCATACCCCGTTTTTCTTTTGACACAGTGCATTTGCATTGATTGTTAGGTGTGCATTTTACTTCTTGTTGCATCATAACACTATTAGTTGCATGATCATTTACCCTTTGAGTAATAAGCCAATTAAAATCAACACATAATAAAATGAATTACACTCTTTTATTTTATAGGGTGCACCAACAAGATTAGGTTTTAGGGTCTTGGAATAGTTCATTGTGAGTAAATTCTCCAAGACCACTAAACGAAACATGTATGTGTCTGTCCAGGTGAGCGTGTGAAATTCCTTGGTATAATTAGTGTTTCTTAGGATCCTCCTCTTATAAGGGAGTTAAGCATGAGGCAGTGTGAGTGGTTATTGATTGGGATGACCCCTAGTCATAACTGAGTAGCACCGGAGATATTTCCAGGATTGTATTCATATATGGGGGCTCTTTCGAGAGTTTTGGGCTTTGCTACCCTGCCCATATGGTTAATCCCGCTTGCGACTGTCTGCCTGAGCATTGATTATATTGAGGTGACCTTAGTTTCCTTACCTAGGTTATCGAGGGGGTACTTCGCATAGGTTATTCTGTAGGTGTTCCAGCCAGGTTGGGGTCGGACAGCACAGTCGCTATATGTGTTGAAGCTGAGGGCCACAATAATTTGTTACAAACCTTCGCTTGTTGTGTATGGGAGTCTCAAGCCTCTCCTAGGTGAGACATACCTACTTCATTCGGGAGCTCACATATCCTAACCTTGCTTGCTTGTGATTTGGCTTTACATTATATAGGTGTATGCTCTATGCATGCTAGTTTTCCTAGGGTTTGCGTAATTAGATAGAGTCTTTTTCATTTTTTGAGTCATTGTGGATTTAGGTGCAACACTTCACCATTCTTGTTGTTTAGTAGGACTTCCGCCTTCCACATCTCCTCTTCCTTTGGGAGAGAGAAATAGACAGTGTGGGTGGACTACTTCTCACATTGATTCACACACGATGGGAGATCACGAGGACAATATCCCTGATATGTCTTCTTCACCTCAAGAGGTTGGGGAGGAAGATCCTACTCCTATATATGATCCTTCACCAGATATACCTTCACATTCCAGTTATGATATCTCATTCACAGGTACCCGGTATTGGTTTCTGGGCGACAAGACTCACCATGAACCCATAAGCACTAGTCATGTTTGTTATGGCATGCTTGATATCCCTACACATGATCTGACACATCATGCCGAGTCAGAAGTTGAACCTAGCACTACGCCTGGGGGCACTCCTATTCCTTTCCGTGGGGAGAGATTTGGGAGCACTAGTCACATTGCATCTTCCATCCCAGTGGTGGAAGCTACCTCACATGTTTGTCCTAGACCTAGTGTTAGTATTCATATGTGGATACCAGAACCAAGACAAGTGACCATAGGGAATACCACTTACATCCCTTCACATGTCCCTTCATCCTCTGTCCCTACTCCTTCGAATGCATTTTTGACAACCCTTCCTCCCCCTCATTCACGTGGTCCTTCGGGTTGAAATGTTGCTACTATTCATGTTTGTACTGCGACTTCTCGTATAGTAGTATCTCAGAGTCAGGTATCTCCTGTTGTCTCAAGAGGTCATATTCTTGTTTCTGGATCGTCTTACGGTCCATCGCATGGAGTTCCCCATATCCCTACTTATGGAGCTTCTCATGGACAATATTATGGATCACAGTATGGACAGAGCTATCAAAATTATGGGTACTAGTATCAACAACCCGCTTACTCCTCAAATTATGGCTTTGTATCACCACATAGTTAAGGTACACCACATCATAATGCTTCCATGCAGCCCTACATGGGTCAAACGAGAGGAGGATATTATGGACAAGGCCATGGTATTTACAGTAGTCAGCCTTATATGAACCAAAAATATCAGGGAGCGTAGCATAGACCAGCTCAACCTAGGCTCCCGTTCCTCACAACGTTAAATTTACTTGACTTGTTGAGACTAATGAACGATCCAGTATCTCATGACCCGGCTTGGCTAGCTGTCCCTAATAAACTTCCCTCAGACATTCCCAAATTCTGAGGGAAAACCAGGAGAAGATCCTAGTGAACATGTCACTACCTTTCACGTTTTGTGATTTTCCAATTCCTTACACGATGACTCGATCCATTTGAGGCTATTTCAACGCACCCTCATCGGGCCTATGGCGAAATGGTACATAGAGTTACCGAGGGAGGCATTCATTTTGTTCGATGACCTTGCTATGACTTTCCTCAATCACTTCAAGCTACCAGTGCGTTACGAAGTTGGTACAGAACTCTTGTCGACATTTTGGCAGGACTAAGCCACACATATGTTGGACCATATCCAAGAGTGGTGTAGATGGAAGAGGTTGATTAAAGCTTTCATACCACTGAAGTTTCTCCTTGAGTGGTTCCTTAAATCGTTGCTACCTTACATCGCAAAGGATGTTTCTACATCTGGAGTTCAGAACAAGGAACAAGCAATTTTTAGGGCATAGGAATTGGATTTGATTTATGCTCAATCCAGACTGTTATATGAGATCATACCTAATGCTACGCGTTCTATTTTTGATCCCAAGATCAATCCTGGACCACATGCCGATGACATTGTGGGTTGTACAAGTTCCAAACCTGTGGATTCGGTTGCGAAACAAGTGAGTCAATCGTCTATTAATCAGTCCTCGTCGGGACAAGCTATGGCTTTGTCTCAACCCACCCAAACGGCGAGTGTACTTTCCGTGCAATCGTCGGACTAGAAGGGAAACCAACAGCCCGTAAGGAATAAGAAAAAGGGTAAAAAAAATCATAAGGGTGGGAATAAGAACCAAAATGCTAATTTTAATGACAAGAACGACTGCAATGCTAGGGGGTACAAGCAGTCTAAATGTAAGGTTAAGTTTCCTTGCAAATTGTGTAAGGATGACCACCTCACTCACTTGTGCCCTCGTATGGAAGAATCCTCAAGGTTCATAGCACAGGGCCCAGCTGTGCTGACCAATCCTTTACCACATAATCAAAATATGAACTCGAGGACCCATGATCCTCATTCTGCATTGGGTGGAGATAAAAATCCATTGGAAACCAGTACTGGTCATGGGTGCATCAACATGGTGTGTGCTACTAAGGTTGTGACTCGTGCAAAAGACTATGGTTCATCACAACCAGACCTTGGGAAGGAACCTCCTCCTACTGAGAGTCCTTTGCATATTGAAAATCCTACGGATAAACCTGAGATTGTACCTCACTTTCCTAAGGGAGTCCTAAAGCGTTCGGGGCACAATCCTAATGCCCGATCCACCCAGAACTATTCGGTTGTCAAGGATTTGGGCCAAACTCCTTGTGTGATGTCTGCGCTTGAAGTACTTTAGAGTTGTCCGTCGCAAAGGAAATATTTGCTTTTGGTTCTTGGGGTGAATGATGATAACTCTTCTTCCGTCATCAAATTTGAAACCATGGGACTCCAGCCTTGCTTGCATTACTACATGTCTCTCTTGATTCATGTAGAATGTCTTAACATGACCGTCAAATGCACTGTGATTGACGAAGGCACTGCTACTTCCATGATGTCTTTGTTGTGTTGGAAGGGTTTGGGTTCTCTCGAGTTGTCTAATTCCACTACCATGTTGACTGCCTTTGATGGTATATCGTTTCAACCACACAAAATTATTCCTTCTCTTAAGGTCCATTTGGGAGGGAAGACCGTCACGATCGAGGTCGAGGTGGTTGATGCACCCCTTGATTACAATCTTTTACTAGGTCAGAATTGGATGTATAGTATGCAAGCTGTAGCCTCTTCTCTATTTTGAGTTGTATGTTTTCCATTTAATGGAAAGACTGTTACGATTGATCAGATATCATTCAAAAATCCGAGTGTTAATGCATCATCAGGAGCTTCTATCCTGATTATTGACCATTATCAGCCAGCAACTGGGAGTGTGGGTGTAGGTATGTATCCATCCCTTATGGGGACATTTAGTTGTCCTGCACCCGTCCTTATGATCAGATCTAGTTTTGATGGGGCTTCATCTTCATTGAATTCAGTTTCTTTTCGCACTACCCATATGGAAGATCCTTGGATTCTTCCTACACCGAGTCCTTCAAATGGACCTATCGAAATGGATGTGCCGTTGCCTACAGCAATGATAGCATATCAAGCGAATCTTGATTGTGTTGCAAAGCCTAGTCCTTCCTCTTCATGGATGGAGGAGGACCTGTATGTGCTGTCTGCATGGGCAGTTGAGTCCTCTCATGCACATGATTTCCTTGATAGTTTTTTTTCGTCAGATGAAGCTATTATTGAAGCCATGTCTGGGGTTGTGCCATCTTGGGAAAAGTTACATCATAGATCTTATTTTCTTCCCGATCTTGACCGTTTGGAGCATGAGGACTTTAGGGATATTCTTAGCAAGAGGATTGGTAGCCCCATGGTTCCATTAATCTCTCCTAGTCAGATGGCTGATGGGAACATGGTGAATATATCACCTACTATTCCTATCAATATCTCTCGCGATCCTAGCAAGATTGAGAATGTCTATATTGGGGCAGAATGTTCTCGTGCTGAGATTTAGGAGTATAGCAAGTTGTTTAAATAATTTAGTGATATATTTTCTTGGTCATACGAGTAAATGCCAGGTATCGACCCTTGTATTATCAAACATAAAATTAAGACCTATCCGAATGTGAAGCCTGTTCGACAACGTTTGCATGTAGTGAATCCTAGAAAAGCACCCGCGATTAAGGATGAGATAGAAAAGTTGTTAAAAGATGGTTTTATCTATTCCATTCCCTTAATGGAGTGGGTCTCAAACCCTGTTTCGGTTGATAATAAATAGGGAGCGATTTGTATATGCACTGATTTTTGTGATTTAAATCGTGCTTGTCCTAAGGCTAATTTTCCCACACCATTTATTGATCAAATTTTGGATGAGTGTGCGGGAAGCGAGGTATTTTCCTTTATGGACGGATTTTCCAGATTTAATCAGTTTCAAATCAAACCTGAGGATAAACACAAAACTGCATTTATTTTTCCTTGGGGTATGTTTTCATATCGAAGATGCCTTTCGGTCTTAAAAATGCCGGAGCCACATTTCAGCAGGCTATGACCTTGATTTTTCATGATCTCAAATTGATTATTGAAGTCTTTTTGGATGACCTTGCTACTCATTCTCGGCTGAGAGTGCGTCATTCCTACCATTTGAGATTAGTATTCAAAAGATGCTGCCACTACCTGGTTAGGTTAAATCCACATAAGTGCATCTTTTGCGTGAATTCTGATCACTTGCTAGGATTCATTGTTTCCAAGGATGGTATAAGAGTTGATCCCTTAAAGGTTGAGTCAATACTTCAATTATCTCCCCCAAGAAATATTAGACATCTTCAATGTTTGCAAGGCATGGAAAAATTCTTACGGAAATTCATGGTTAACATTTCCATTTAGACTAAGGGATTTATGCGCATTTTAAAGAAGGACACTACCTTTTGCTAGGATGAGCGAGCCCAATAGTCCTTTTATGCTCTTAAGCGAGCCTTAGCATTGGCCCCCATGCTTAGTCCACCCGACTATAGCCATGGATTTTTGATTTATGTGGCCGCGTCCATGGAGACGATTGGTATGGTTTTGGTTTAGGAGGATGAGGATCTCCATGAACATGTCATATATTATTTGAGCTGGAACCTTATAGAGGCGGAAATCTGTTATTCCCATGTGGAGAAACTTTCCTTAGCTACCGTTCATGCGGTTAAGAGATTGAGACACTACATTCTCCTTCGCCAGAACTTGGTGGTAGCTCATGTCAATCCATTTCAGTTCATCCTCACTAGAAGGATGATCGAGGGAAAGTATAATAAATGGATTGTTATTTTGCAAGAATTTGATCTCGAGTTTGTTTCGGTGAAATCGAAGAAATCGTCAATTTTTGCGGAGCTCATTTTTTATTTCCCAAGTGAGGTGGAGGAGGAGGTTTATGAGGATACGTTTGTCGATGAGCATATTTTCCTTATCTCAACTTTGGATCGATGGTATGGGGATATCATTATATATTTACAAATGTTGAAGGTCCCTACTCACCTTTCACGGGATGAGCGACGATGATTACGCCACGTATCTACAAACTACCTTATAGTGGATAACACTTTGTACTGTTGTGGGGTAGATTCCATTTTATGTCATTGTTTAACCCATGAAGAGGTTGAGGTTGTGATGAATGATTTCCATGGAGGGGTGTGTGGTGGTCATTTATCTGGGATTTCTACAACCTGAAAAATATTGAGAGCGGGATATTTTTGGCTGTCGATCTTTAAAGATTGTGTTAATGCGGTCAAGAAGGGTCACCCTTGCTAGGTGTTTGCACGGAATATGCGCTCACATCCTGCCCCATTACATTTGATTATCACCGCCTGTCCCTTCACCAAGTGGGGGATTGACTTCATGGATTGCAACCCAGCTTCAGTTGGGGGGCATCATCATATTATAGTGGCTATTGATTATTTCATGAAATGGGTTGAGGCTATGCCTACGATAAAATTCGATGGTGAGACATCTGTACATTTCATATTCAACCAAATTATTACTCGGTTTGGTATTTCGAAAGAGCTTGTCACTGGCCATGGTACGTACTTTCAGAATCAAATGATGGAAGATTTGGCCTCGAATCTAGGGTATAAGAAGGATCACTCCTCTTCTTATTACCTTCAGGCGAATGGACAGGTTGAAGCAGTGAACAAATAAATTAAGTCCATTCTCCAATGAACCATCGCACAAAGTGAAACGAATTGGCATACCATGTTATATCCTACTTTATGGGCCTATAGGACCACGGTTAAGACTTTCATCGGTTTTTCTCCATATCAGCTCGTACATGGAGTGGATTCTGTTTTGCTGGTTGAATGTGAAATCCCTTCATTGAAGCTATCTATATATCTTTTACAAGACACTTCTGCATTGGAGGAACATTTGGTCCACTTAGAGTAGCTTGATGAGCAGGGCCGAGATGCTTTAGTGGCTCTAAAAGTAAATAAGCGTTGCGTTAAGTTCCAGTATGATAAGTCTGTCAGTCTGATGAGGTTTAGTGAAGGATATTTGGTCCTTTTGTGGGATCAAGCTAAAGAACCCTTGGGGGCAGGGAAGTTTAATCCCATGTGGCATGGTCCTTACGTGGTCAAACATGTGTTAGAGAAGGGCGCATATGAGCTGGTGGATTATGAAGGGATAGCCTTGGCGGAGCCTATAAATGGGCTCTATCTTAAAAAATACTATGCATGATCTTCAGCCAGGGTTGATTATTGTATATTATTGTACAGTTTGTTTGCATAGTTAGGTTTCTTGTGGTGATCGGGTTTGTTGATTAGCTTTTGTTTCTTATGGCAGATGCCAATGGAGTCTTCTGCTTACATAGGATTTGCTAATGGTGCTAGCCGCCACACTCAACACTCAGACTCTGCTGCTTAGGTGATTTATACTCCTATTGGTCAGGTATTGTCTTCAGGAGGTGTATGTTTATGGCCTTCTTCGAACAATGTTGCTAAGTATAGTTCCGTTATTGAGCTATTATGAGATGCCATTTTAGATGGTGTTCTCTCTCTTGAGGTACGTCTTGATTCACAGTTAGTAGTGTCACAACGTAATTGCTTGTATCGTATTAGGGATCTGACTTTATTACGAATATTATTATGTGTGAGATTGTTAGAACGACAATTTGAAAGCATAACATACATACATGTTCCAAGAATTTTTAGTCAAGTTGCTGACTCATATTCTAACTATGTGTTAGGTTGGCATTTGTTTCATAGACCATAAGCACATCACAAACATACATTTTTACACATGTAAATAAATAAAATCGATCATCATAAAAAAATTTCATTAAACATCCAAAATGTGACATCATAATACATAAGTGTCATAATACAAACATGGGGCTTCCAAGACACCAAGATATAATACAAGGTAGTACAAAAATGAATCACTCTCAGGTCTCTAAGCCTGTGGAGGAGGAGGGGGGTTCTGATCATGGTAGCACACCATGGCTCTAGCTAGTCATCAGAATAATTGAACCCATTCTTATGGTACACCAACCACCTAACGCTGTATAGCCTTAGGAAAGTCCTCGACTTGTGCCATGGGTACCCAGTGTGTCAATCGTACAAAGTTTGTGTGGATGCTTTGTAGCGTCCACTCTGCATCCACACCCATGATATCATATCCTCTCCCCCTCCATTTATGATGAGGGAAGCCATCAGGTCATCGTGGTCCAACATCTGCATACATATGACAAATTGTCACTGTGTGTCGTCACACCAAACCATGTCTTTTGAGTCTATATATAAAAAAACACAAAAGAATTTAATAATTCAAAAAAAAAAAATTAAAAAGAGAGGGTTTGGGATTTGTTACCAATATCACCGTATGCTACTCCTGGTGGTAGGGGCATGTCGATATCTCCCTAAAAATCTATCCTTGCATAAGGGTAATCATCGATGGCAATGATCTGCCACCGCCACCATGGAAAAAAGTCAGCTGGGTAGGGGTTGGACACCCTACCTCCGCCCAGTATGCATAGAGCATCTTCCCAATGTCGTTGAGCTGGATCTTGAACCCCATGAGGAGGAACGTCAACTCTAGGGCTTAGCCTTGGAACACGCTTGAAGAAGAACATGCTCAGTATACTGCCAAAATTGAAGTTTTGTACCCTGCCCATCTTGCAGCCACTGAGCTACTACTTCATGTTACTCAACAACATAGTACTCCAATCATAAACTGTGGGTCTCATGCACTCCACTGCATAGAACATCAATGGCCACGAGGCCTGGTGGAGTGATGCTAGACCAGCTATCCTGCTGCACTACTACATTTCGACCAAAAATTCGACGGCCGTCATGTCGGATTTTCAACACTTTCCTGTCGCATGTACGACACTTTGATTTTTTCTTAAACGTCGGAAACTTGGCGTCGGTTTCCCCCAGGACTCCCTTATGTCAAGTTTTAATTGCATTATCATGAGTTTTTCCTGTCTCATTGAGCCTTATGCCAGCTTCACTGACTTTGATTATCAGCCATATAGCCCGATCTTGTCTCATGTCTAGACATGCAGAGCCATTTTACATATCCTTTGCAGCTTGATTTCCCATTTTTAACCAGGATGGGACTTTCCCCCGAGTGTCGTTATCCTACACATGTGTCCTTTCATTGAGCATAGGTATGCTCTGCTGCTTGGAACTAGTTTCTTTTCCCATTGACACTCGTCTCCTCCTAGTTTGTAACTTTAAAGCACTTTTATACTTTTTCAAGATTTTCAAAATATTTGAAAAAGTCCAAAAAAAATTAAAAAACCAAAAATCCAGACAAGAAAAGATGTAATCTTTGGCAGCAGTCGAGTCGTGTCTCCTTCGAATAGAGCATTGTATATCACATCTGTTGGTTGGGTTAATAGTTTGACTTTAGGAGCTGTACTCGTTTCTCTGAGTTTATCTCCACCGACTGGTTAAGCTTATGGAGCCTCTGTCGATGCCTCCTGTGTCACAGAGATGTCCCAATTTTTGTATATCAAGTCTATGCTTCCTACATTCAGTCACCATTTTCCTTTATGCTCTTGTTCGATGGAATTTGAAACCTGAGTCGGCCATTCCTCAGTTCTTTTGAGTTTGCATGTCGGCCATTCCCAGTATTGATACTGGTTCGTGCACTTTATGATCGAGTCCTTCCACATTATACAACCTTGCTGAGTACCTCGTGTTGGATGATGAGGGATGCATTAATGCCCTCCTTCCAGCGGATTTCACCCCATCAAATTCAGATCATTTATTCTGGGATATGAATCTAGAGTCATTTTTGAGTGCCTTGAGACTTGCAGTCATTAGTGGGAGGTTCTCTCGCCATCGACAGTTTTGAGAATACATTAATATCCACTAATCAATGGATTTTTTCAAGTGTTTGACCTCAACACATTTATTCACACTTGTTAGTTTGCACTCTAGTACCTTGATTCCCATTTTCATTATCGGTGGGTGATCTCGCATCTGTTAATAGTATACATCAATGACCGGTAATCAAACGATGGACTACTATGTTAGACCTCGACACCTCTATTCACATAGTAGGACATGTACTCATATCAGATTGTGTGGAAGAACTTCCAGATTGGTGGCATTTCATATATGCTACCTCCTTGATCATTCTAGTTTTCATGAGATTTCAGCTCTCGTGACTTGATTCCAGTGTATGTCAGACATTTCCAGCCATTATGGAGATCTTCATCCATTATATATCTTCAGCTTTCATGGATATCATGAACCTTTATATATCTTCGTCATGGAGATTCTGATCTATCTATATTGTACATGGCGATGACCACACATGTCATATTTTGTATCATGCCTATTCATGGCCATTGTACTCTTATGTATCTGGGACTACTATATCTACTTGTAGTTATGTGCAGAGTTTGATCATTGTATTGTACTGATGGATGGATAGTTATTCCACCTGGTTCTTCATCACTCCACTTCTGGGATGGACTTATAATGTATCTTGGCCATCGTATCACCCCTCTGACCTCACACATTAGGGGGAATCTGTTACAGCTGATTTTACCACACATGGTGGATCACACCTTTATGGCCTTCCCTGTCCCTCTGCAGACTCTTTGGACCCCATGGACCATTTTTGTACCTTTGATGTTTCCAATATCATCCCTAAAAACATGTCTTATTTTCTATACGTGACTTTTAAACCTATTCTCGCGTATATACGCGGATTTGACCCTTAAACCCACGTAGATCAGGATGTGTGCAAAAGGCCAAGTAGTTTTGGAGTTTTCCTTGATGTGGATCTGAGTCACTTGTCTCTTGGCCTTCCATATGCCTTGAGATCACTTATATTTGACATTCCATTACCCCATTGAAGCACTATATAAGGAACCCTTTGGATACATTAAGGGAGAGGAATTGAATAGCAAGAAAACTATAGTCCATTGTTGCTGGAGCTTATACTTGAGTCTGCATCCCTTTGTCCCTTGGAGCACTTTGTGTTCTTGCCAAGATTGCCTCTACTTTTGAGCTTGCTATCGAGAGATGGAGGATTGAAGTGGTGGAGGCCCAGGTGGAGGACTCAGTTTGTCCGATTCGCAGACGTGCCAACAGAGGTTGTCACTATTGTAATCTTTGATTTATATTAATAGAAATATATTTTCTTGTCGAATAATTTGTATTTAAATGAGTATTGAATCCATGGATGCTTTTAAATGCTTATATGTTATTGATTATATATGCTAGAGTAGGTCTAACACAATTATATATAGCATGCTTGTCTTGTTTGCTGAATGTTGAGAGAGCAAATTATCAATACAAGCGAGAGTGGAAAAGATCAATGGGGATCTACATCAACCATCTGGAATAAGGTATGTATCGATATCCTTTAGTATTGGATGTTTGGTTTCTCTCGCATATAGGAAATGATTGATTTCTGCGGTTACTCTGTCTGTTGTGGTACCCCAAGCTATAGGAAGTTTTCTTCGTAACACCTGGAAGAGGCTGGAACCCTGAATTAGAGGAAACATATCTCCTAGAATATAGTGAATCTAAGGCTCAACGTTTTACACAAGGTACATCAGGATTTTATCTTTGGCCTGTGAAAGTTTCAGCGCCTGAGACTTCTTCAATTTCGTGATATAGCGACTCTACCAAAACTAGATGTTTTAGTATTTTAGGGGTTTTCAGGCTCGGGGTCAAACTAGGGTTTGACTTTCTTGGAGTTTTACCCAACCAAAAATCTCGACCTTGGTCTCTAAATTTAAATTTTGATGAGGAGAGCAATCCTATTCTGGGCTCACTCAAAAATTCCTCTTTTGCAAAAAGTTCTAATTTCCTGCACCAAAAAATGAAAATGCCTAGAATCAAATAGAATCAAATTTTGCTTCGACAGAAAGATGCGTCCTTCAATGGAGAGTGAGCCTATCCTCATTTTGTTGATGGATTGTGGAGAGAGACCCAATAAGTAATAATCCCTAGCTTTCACAGCTGCATAGTGTCTTCTTATTAGGTTAGCTCTGATACCATGTTATATTTTTATCATTTAAGTAATAATATCTAGGATCTTATCTGAGAGAATAACATGCACAACAAAAATCACAAGAGACAAGAGACACAAAGAATTTTCCTCAGGGAAACCATAAAGGAGAAAACCCCACTACTTCCTCAAAGATAGAATGAGCACCAATGGCAACAGTAAAACCCAAAGATAGAAAAGATGATCTCCAACAACAGTTCTCTCTCTCTCACTTGAGAGAGATTCTCCTCTCTCACTCATGCACCCTAGTGAGTGAGTGTGTGTGTGTTAAATAGAGAGGCTCACTCTATATTCTTTCGTTCACTTAATGTCGACTCAACAATTTGGCCTCACTTAAAAATTACTTACTAGGGTTGACATCTCTAGGAGAGTCTAATAACCCTAGTGCCCCACAACTGTGGGGACTTTGCCCTCCGATCAACAAGGAGGGTTAACCTTGAATCAATTGTGGGGACTATTTCCTCGACTTACAATGGAGGGTTAACCTCAATGAATTTACATGACTTGTTTACATTATTGAGTCTTCCAATCAGAACATCGGGGCATGACATGACTCAATTACATTATAGATACTTCCTGGAATAAACATTGGGGTACAATACATAAGATATACAAGTGAATACATTCCAAAGTTACAAACACATCAACATCAACTGCTACTAGTAGGAACTAGAGAATCAAGTATCAAAGGATTACCACCTCAATTTTTAGAAAGTGACCTAGTTGAGCAACTCACCTCAAAGAGGTGCATCTTTCTTTCCAAATAGAATTCCCAAACTCCAAGTTTGGAAAATTAGGGTTTCTCTAACAAACCCTAGGTCATCCTGCTCCAGAACCTAGTCAAATACCTAAAATTGGTAAGATCCAAATATTTAGTATTTCCATGTTAGGTTCTCATTTTGAAAAGATGACTCACCATACTCAACTTAAGGAAAATCTTAGAGGGGATGATAACTTCCGGGTATGGAAGTATAGGATCACCCTTATCCTTGAAGAAAATGACTTCGATAATTTTATCTCTAGAGATGTTCTAGAACCATATAAAGATCAAGCAAAAGATTCTCATAAGAGAAGTATGGCTAAGAATAAGAGAATAATTGCAGATTCTATCAAGGATCACCTCATCCCCCATGGGTATACATTCAAGACACCGAAGGAAGTATATGATTCCTTGACAAAGATGTTCGAAGGAAAGAACATCAATTGAAAGATGAATTTGAGGAACCAGCTGAAGAAAGTGAAGATACAGAAATTCGAGACTATACAACCCTACTTTACAAGGGTTTCTCAAATCAAAGAACAACTTGAAGTAGTTGAATAAAATGTTGAATAAGGAGAAATTGTAATGACTACCCTAAATGGTATCCCTAGATCATGGGACTCATTCATTCAAGGAATTTGTGCAAGAAGGAAGTTGATCTCTTTCAACAAAATTTGAGAAGAATATGCATAAGAAGAATATAGAATTGTGATAAGAGAAGAAAATATGGGAGTAACTGGTGATCAATATCTTGCTGTTTACACCAGAAAGAACTTCAAGAAGAAGGAGAAGAAGGAGAACTTTCATCACAACAAGAAGAAAGACAAGAAATTGAAGAAGACCAAAAGAGATATTTCAAATGTTCGATGTTATACTTGTGATGAAAAGGGACACCTGGAAATAGATTGTCCCATCCAGAAAAGGAGACACCATGCTCATATTACTGAAGACGATGAACCAACAAACAAAATATTCAAATGAGAGAAGAATGATTTGGATGAAGAGTATGTGCTAATCTCAGCACTTACTAGCACTATCACACATGGAAGAAATGATTGGATCATGGATAGTGGAGTATTTAAACACATGACAGGATATAAGGAATCATTCATCAATATGGCTGAACATGAGTCACCTCACAGAGGGAAACTTGGGGATGATTATCAATACCGCATAAAAGGGAGTGGCGAAGCTTCATACAAGATTGACTCCAGGAAATACTTAAATATCAAGGATGTGTTATGTGTTCTAGGATTGAAGAAGAATGTCATCTCCATATCTGCACTATATGCAAAAGGAATTAGGGTTTCATTTTTCGATGGCCAAGTTCTGATGTGACCCAGAGGAAAGACAATAGAGTAAGGAACAATGATTGAAGAAGAAGAAGGAGGCTTGTACAAGTTGAAGGGACAACCTAAACAAGCATTGGTTCATGAGTCAATTGAACCAAATGAACTCTGGCATAGAAGTATTGCACATGTGCACTACAGAGCACTACCGATGGAAAGCAAAGAAGTTTTAGGATTTCTAGAAATATAGGAAAAGCATGAGGGGATTTTCAAAGGATGTGCAAAAGGAGAGAATGCAAAGAATACATTTCCTAGCAGTGAAAGAAAGGCTAAAGGAATATTGGAGATACTACACTCGGATGTATGTGGACCCATGTCTTATAGCTCATTAAGCAAATATGTGTGCTATGTTTCCTTTATATATTATTTCTCACGTAAGACTTGGATATATTTCTTGAAAGAGAAAAGTGAAGTTTTCAGTAAGTTCAAGGAATATAAAGCCTTGGTCAAGAACCAGACAGATAGGAAGATTAAGATTATATGGTCATATAATGGCGGCGATTTCACTTCAAAAGAATTCAAGGAACTATGCAGAGAATCTAGGATTAACAAGGAGTTGAGAACTTCATACAATCCTTAGCATAATGGGGTTGAGGAATGAAAGAACCATACCATAATGGGAGCAACGAAAGCAATGTTGCTTGACCAGGATCTTCCTATGCACCTTTGGGTAGAGGTAGCAAGAACAACTATGTATGTACAAAACCATACTCCTCATTGACTACTTGACAACAAGAATCGTGAAGAGGCTTTCTTAGGAGTGAAACCCAAATTCAACCATATGAGAATATTTGGTTTCTCGGTGTACATACATGTCCCAAATGAGAAAAATACCAAGCTCGATACTTCTGTGAGGAAGGGTGTATTTGTAGGATACAATGATACATCAAAGGAATACCGAATTTACTTCCTAGGATTCAAGAAGATCGACATCGGTAGAGATGTAACCTTTGATGAAGACTCGACATGCTTCAGATCCAGGAGGACTCCTATCTAGGAAGTCAAGGAACCTGAAGAGACAAGAGTCCGAGACATGGAAATTGGAGAAGAAATTCTAGAAGACCCTAAAGATCATGACATGACAGAACCACAAGAACCGATAGAGACATTCCTTGAGAAGGACTCCCACAAGAGGAAACCAACATGGGAACGAGAACTCTTATGAGAAGCTGAAAGGTATGGTGTTCCAGAAGGAATACATAGAGAGAGAAAGAGGGAAAATCTGTACAATAGCTATGTGTCCCTGTTGTGTGACATCATTGATAAAGAACCTTCCACCTATTAATAGGCCACAAAAAAGAAAGAATGGAAGGATGCGATGATCGAAGAATATCAATCGATCATGAATAATGATGTTTGGGAGGTTGTTTCAAGGCCGGAGAAGAAGTATGTCATGAATTCAAAGTGGATCTACAAGATCAATCATGCTGCAGATAGTATCATCAAGAAACACAAGGCAAGGTTCATAACACGAGGTTTCTCACAGAAAGAAGGCATAGACTATGAAAAGACATTTGCACCCATGGCGAGGTACACTTCCATAAGGACCATAATTTCTTTGGAAACAATTATGAAATGGAAAGTACACCAGATGTATGTCAAGATAACCTTCTTCAATAGTGTATTTGAAGAGGAAGTGTACATGGAACAAACACAGGTATTTGAGATACATGATAGGAAGACCCGTGTGTGCAAATTGAAGAAGTCCTTGTATGGTTTGAAACAAGCACTGAGGACATGGTATGACAAGATGGATAACTTCCCGATGAGCTTGGGATTTACCAAGAGTAAAGAAGATTCAAACCTATACTTCAAGGTGGAAGAGAAAAGACCAATTATAATCCTGCTATATGTTGGTGACTTGTTTCTAACAGGCGATGAGCAACTCATTACAGATACAAGAAGGATACTTGCTACCGAGTTTGAGATGAAAGACCTAGGTATGATGCACTAATTATCAGGCATGGAGGTGTGGCAGAGTGAAGATGGAATAATCCTTGGGAAAGGGAAGTATGCAGTGGATATTTTGAAGATATTCAGAATGTTGGACTACAAGGCTATGGCCACACCTATGGAATCTAACTTGAAGCTTCTGAGTGATGCTTCATCTGAGAAGGTTGATGCCACTATGTATCATTAGATGATTGTCTCGCTGATGTATCTAATGAATACAAGACCATACATATGCTTTGTGGTGAACACCCTAAGCTAGTTCCTGATGGATCTGAGATAGGTTCACCTGATAATGGTAAAGCATGTTTTGTGGAACCTAAAAGGTATAATGGAATATGGGCTCAAATATGATGCGAATTAGAAGATAAACCTACACAGTTATCTTGACTCATATTGGGAAGGTAGTGCCAATGACATGAAGAGAACCTTAGGTTGCTGCTTCAGTTTGGGATCTGGCATGATATCCTGGTTCAGAAGGAAGTAATCATGTGTGGCATTGAGTACAGCTGAGGCAGAGTGTGTTTCCTCTTTCTCAGATAGTTGTGACACAGTGTGGCTACGAAAGTTAATTTTTGAATTATTTTATCTCCAGTTGGATGTGATTTGCATATTTTGTGACAATTAGAGTTACATGAAGTTGATAGAAAACACAGTGTCCTATGACAAGTCGAAGCACATCGAGATCAAGTACCACTATATCAGGGATATGGTGTAGAGAGGAGCAGTGAAGCTCCAGTAATTGGAAATAGAGGAGCGGATAGCCGATGTGTTGACCAAGCCTCTTATGAGATTGAAGTTCAAGTACTTCAAATAAAGACTTGGTGTGATCTAGATTGAGATCCCTCAAAAGAGGGAATGATGTGTTCTAGCATAGCTAGAAAGACAGGTTGTATGAGTGTAACATCCTGGAAAAGTTTGTAGGTTTCTTAGACATAATCAGTCATGTAGGTTATCCTTTTATGTAACATCCTATAAAATCTCACAAGTTATCCTTGGATGTAATTAGTCCTGATAAAAATCATATTATCTAACATGGGAAATGAGACGAGTTATCCGAATGTAAATACTGAGCCCTGGTGTGGTACGTAGGTTATTCATATGTAATATGTCTTGTGGTTTGTATGAGTGTAAATAATGAGCCTTGGCATGGTACACAGGTTACTTGGATGTAATATGTTATGGAGGTTATCTAAATGGAAAAGATCCTAGATGCAAGTTGTTCTTATGTAATTCCTTGAGGTTGACCAGAAGAACGTAAAAAGGTCTCGGTGTAGCAGGTTGTTGTGTCATAATTAGTCCTACCATATATATGATATTTATGAAGTTCCCATGTTTATATGATAATGTCATGAAGCACAAGATGTGCACCTAGGAGGTTCTTTTAATAGAACGCGGGTTGACTGTAGATGCTTTGGTTGTTTGTTTTGTTGTCTTGTGTAGGACAAAGGAGATGATCTGGGTACGACGAGATGAAGGTGGAAAAGGAAAGATATTGTCATGGAAATGTGAATATGATCCTGGATATATTCTAGGAGAAGGCTTTCTTGAGATGAGATGAATACTTGGCAGAGGACTAGGCCTACACCCAACATGAAAAAGGGTTGGAACTATAGAAACTTCTAATGAAATATATTATGGTACGATGATCAAATTATAAGAATATTATGATAGAAACTATGATGAAGACTCTATGAATCCGTGATGATGACGATGTAATGAATACCTGACCATATGTGTTGATAACTGTGTAGAGAGAGAATAAATTCCTAGTTAAGAGGGAGTGTTGATGTATATGTAACTTTAGAAGATATTCTGATATATATTATCATTGTATGTTGTTGTACCCCCATTGGGGATGCATGTTACCCCTTTATGGGATGTCTAAATTGTGTCTAAACCTTGAGGTTCTACCTCTGTTGTAAGTCAGGGAAATAGTCCCCAATGTAACATCATGTAATATGTACTTGTATTCTCTCTAGGATAAGTGGGCCCCATGTGAGAGGACATGTAGGATTGAATGTTATATTTGGTCAGTGACTTGAAAGGGTATAAATAGGGAGGTACTCTCCCTCATTTATGCACACCTCACACACTCTCAAGTGTGCATGAGAGAAAGAGACAGTCAAAGGAGGAGATATAGATAGTTGTTGAATACTTATTATTACTACTTTTTATCATCTTACTATTCTGAAGAAGTTTGCAAGGTTTTCTCCTTTATGGTTTCCCTAGTGAAAATATTTGTGTCTCGTGTATCTTTTATATCATATGCACCTTGCTATAATTGTTATTCTTTCAGATAAATATCCTAGATAATTTAATCAGATCCTAAAAAAAAAAACAATTAATGGGTTGAAATTTGGGTAATTAAACCCAACATTATAATTCATTTATATTTTATTCTATTTAGTGCTAAGTTGACTTAGTCTTCTCCTAGGGCCTAGTGCCTTAATTCTAGTGGAGTAGTATAAATACAACACCTCCTTCATGTGTAATATAATCTTACTCAAATGAATTCATCTATTCTTTACCTAAGGTTACCTAAAAAGTATTTTCTCCTTATTATGTGTTGTGGTTGTGGCTATGGCTAATCTATTTTGGTGAATTTATGGGATGAAAACATTTTTTTATCATTGAAGTGTTGTTATCAAACTGCACCTTTTTTAAAGTGAGTTAAGGTTTGGTAAAGTGGCCACTGTAGATTTATCCTAATGAATTCAACATCAGCTAGGCAACATGTTCCTGGATATGGGTTTGAAATTTTGTCTTAGAGTTGAGAGTGATTTGGTTTAATCACTTGATCAAAACTTTCTTAATAATGGGAGCTTACAAAGAATTTGATCCTTATGTTTTTTCTCTTGGTTATGGCCATATATCTTGGTGAATTTATGTTTTTTGAACATATTGTTTATCATTTAATTGTTGCTATGAAACTGCAACTTTCTTTATTTGAATTAGGGTTTGGTAAAGAGATTTCCATAAATATACTATCTTATATGACTTCAACGTCAGTGAGGTAAATGTACCCTGCTAGGGGTTTGAACTTACGTATAGTAAAAAAATGCTTGGATTAAATCACTTAAACACAACCTAATTGAGAATCCTTTATAATTGGAATCACATACCTTTTCTCTTTGTACCTTTTGTCTTAGAGTTTCATGGATGAAGTAATTTTTAAAATTTATTTTTCTTAATTTGATTTTAATTCTTCCAAATAACATCTCCAAGAGGAAACTATTTGATGTGATATATTACAATGTTGTAGATGTGTCTCACAAGATACAAGAGAATCCCTTCAGCTAATCAACTACAATTGGGGTGTCTAATTTGCAAAATGTGTCCAAGACTTGTACTTATCTCCAAACACAAAAACTAGCACTAGTACTATTATTAGTAGAAGCATGAGCATCCCATAAAGGAATACATGTTACTTCGAAAGACTTGAAACATAGTGCAGCCATTAACAATGCCCTGCATTTGCTAATCTAGAAATACCCCTTTGACAAGGATGAAATTTCATCTCTTATTAAGCTTATGATGATTGATTTTTGTTGCAAAGAAATTCCAAATTAAAGATGTATTACTAGCATTATCTTTCTTTCTCATTTTAATCCACACAAAAATAGAGATATTATAAATATGTTAAATATTTGGCTCATATCGTATTCTCATACTCATAATTAAAGTAACTTTTTGTTTCATAATGATTTTGAATTTCTTCTACAAAGGAAGAGGATAGCATGGTAATTTAAAAAAAAATAAGATGTCCTCTACTCAAGATATCGATGTACTTATTATAGGATACACAAAGGATCAAGTCTTCAAACTTCAGTTCATTGTTGCTCCAGAGATGGGAAATGAAACTAGATATTTTAGGTTTGTATTGCATCTCTATTCAATGGTTTTCTTGTATGAAATAGGCATTACACTTACCATTTTGGTTAAAATTGTTTCTTTTGTTTGGTAATAATTTAAAATAATTATTAATTGTCTTTGTAATGCCAACAGTTCAAAGGGATTTGGTGGTGGCGTGATTGATATTGATTTGGGAATAAGAAATTCATGCTTTTCTCTTTGGAGGGAGAGGAAAATATTTTTCCTTATTTCTACACCAGTGAATTTAGTTGTGTAGACTTGAAAAATTTATACATTTTGACACTTTCCTCCATGTAAACCATTCTTATTTCATAAAAAAATTGTTTGATAGTTCTAGAACACCAAACTCATTGAAAATTGAGAAGGTGCATGGACAACACCATCTGTTGTATATTTTAATCAAAAGGAAGAGATTATCTGGTGCATGGACACAAAAAGAGATGAATATGGTCAAATTCAAAATTGTTAAAACAACCAATGGTGATTCCTGGGTTAAAGTAAATAGGGAACTAATATTCGCAAATTCAAATTGGAGAATTCATACCAAAAATGATAAAAGAAACAACATAATCCTATTTGGGAAGGTTTGTTTCAAATGTAGTCATTATAGTGCCAACCTATTTCAATGATGCTCAACATTGAAAAACTAAAGATGATGGATTATTTTTTGGTTTAGATCTGAAAAGAATCATCAGTGAATCAATTGCAGCTTCCCTCTCATATGGAATGAATATTAAAGAGGGTTTGGTTGTTTTTTTTTATATTGTTGGAAGAAATTTTGATGTCCCAATACTTGAAATATATAAAGGTGTTTTTGAAGTAAATTATTTTGGTACAATCTAAACAAAAACTTAGTCACTTGATATTCTAGAATTTAGAATGTTAATCATGTTGTTCACATCGAATGGTGTTTAAGAGGCATGCGTTTTTGTACAATCTAATACCTATGCTCGTCATTTGATGTGTTATAATTTAGAATATTTTTTAAACATAACATCCTATCCAAGTCTAGCATGTATCCTATTTCAATAAGAACGATGTCAAAATATTCTTTTCTTGATTGGTTAAAATTCTCAACATGGTTGAGGAAATAGTTTTTTTAATGCGAAGATGGTGAGTGCGTAAAAAAAATTGAAATTGAAAAAGTATCTGTCCATAAAAATTTAATTGGGATAGTTTCCCAACAAATCAGGACAATTTTTGATAAAAAAATAGAGTTAATGGAGGTTTAGCATGAGCTACGAAGCTATATATCAAAGTGAAGGTGGGTTTAAGAGTAGTTTAACTATATTGAATTTCTAAATCGCATTAAATAAACAATGTATTCTAGGAGTGAAGCCTGCAAGTAAATTCATTTTTAATTTCTACATATTTAATAAAAGGGTGGCACAATAATGTGATAGAAGTGGTGGAGTATACATTCTTAATCATGATCTAACATGTAATAAACTGAAAACCTTTTATGAAAAATGAAAGTGGTTTAGAATCCATTCTTGAGCACCCATCTAATGAGCAACTTACAAAAAAATTAGGGAAGAAATTAAACTGATAATATTTTTCAAAACTTAATCAAAGTGGTTGAGCATCGATTCCCGATCACTGATCTAGAGGGTGATTTAAAAAAAATTGTTGAAGAAATTAAATTGAGAATGTTTTTAGAATATGCCTTTTTTTTGCGGTGATGTTCGGCATGGTCATGAATGAACGAAAACATGCTAGTGTATTCATCCTTACGTTTGGCCATCGAGACGACTCACACCAAAGAAAATTCCTAAAAATTCATCCAAGCAAAAAATTGTGTTGAAGGTAGGTCATGCAGGATAGCAATAAACCATTCCATTAAGGCATTGTAATCTCAATAGGAAATATAAATGCACTTGCATGTTACTATTGATCAATAAAAACAAGAAATATGAGCAATAAGAGCATGTACTTATTGATGTTTATAGATTTTTTTTAATCTTTTATTTTATGTGTATCCCATTCACAAGATATTCTTAGAGGATAGTGATGATAGTAAGAAAAATCATTGGTCGATTGGTTGAGCAAGTGTGCATTTTTGTGTTAATCATGAAAAAATGGTTTTCCTGCCAAATTATGGATAAGTAGGCTCAAATATGTGTATGTATCCAATTCGGAAGAGGTTATTCATGGATAAGTATGCTAAGGTATTGTAATTAGGCCTCAGAATGGATTTCATACATGGGGTGTACTTGGATTGGCATGGTGTGCATTCTTGTGTTGGACATGAAAAATTGGGAAACCCTATCAACTGCTAATATGGAAGTATTGGATTTCACTATAGACGGAACATTTTACAGAAAGTGTACTAGTATATGTAGAACCATAAAACTGATTTCCTGAACTTGTTAATTTCCTTGGTTGAATCTACAATTGAAAACTTTGTTCATTGTTTTAATTTCCTTTCAATAAAAATTCGAGGAACGATTAAATAATTTCCATGAAATTTTGTCTTACACCTAAATTCTGAATTTAACAGTGATTATAAAAAATCGTTGGTTGAGTCTCTAAATTTCTCGAAATGATCTTTTAATTTATGGAAATGATGTTTTAAATCATCCACATACAAGCTGACGCTTCAGATTTTTTTTTATCCCTCATAGGTGAGAATTGGTGGGAATTTTCCCAATGCTACTTAAGCTCATTTTTTAATACTCTACTAATTTTTCCAGTGGAAAGCATTTTTCTAACAAGGTGCAAAACAGGTTGAATGATTTTTTGGCAAGAAAATATCTCCTTTACCATAGACGTTTTTTTTCAAAATGAGTCAATGGTAAAGTGAATAAACCATCCACCTACAAACTAATTCTCTCAGAAATGTTTTATCCAACATAGGTGAGAAATGACGGGCATTTTCCTAAGGTCATTTAGGCCAGTTTTAGGTGCAAAAAAATGAGTATCTATTTTGGAAAGCCAATAATTTCTTGACCATAGATTTTTTTTCAAAACTAAGCCAATGGTCAAGTGAATAAATCATCCACCTGTTATCTTATGCTTTCAATAAAAAAACATCCCTCATAGGTGAGAAATGGTGGGAATTTTCCCAAGGGTACTTAATCCTATTTTTTAATACTTAACTAATTGTTCCAATGGCGAGCATTTTTATGGTTGGGTGCAAAAGAGGCTAAATAGTTGTTTTGGAAGGCACATATATCCTTGACTAGAGACTTTTTTCAAAAATGAGTCAATGGTCAATTGAATAAATCATCCACCTATAAACTAATGCTCTCAAAATATTTTTATCCAACACAAGTGAGAAATGGTGGGAATTTTGCTAAGGCAATTTAGACTAGTTGTTATTTCAAAATAGGATGAGTGGTTGTTTTGGTAGACCAATATGTTCTTGACCATATATGTTTTTTAAAAACTAAGCCAATGGTCAAGTGCATAAATCGTTCACTTGCAAGATGATTCTTTCATAAAAAATTTATCCCCAAGAGGTGAGAAATGGTGGGCATTTTCCCAAGGCCACTTAATCCCCATTTTTCAATACTTAACCAATTTTTCCAATGGTGATAATTTTCTGGCAGGGTGAAAAATAGGTTGAATGGATGTTTCGATAGGAAACTATCTACTTGACCAAACATTTTTTTTTTAAATGAGTCAATGATCAAGTGAATAAATCATCCACCTACAAACTAATGATCTCATAATTTTTTTATCCAACATAGGTGAGAAATAGGGGGAATTTGACTAAGGTCATGCAGACCATTTTAGGTGCAAAACAAGCTAAAGTGGTTGTTTTGGTAGGCCAATATTTTCTTGACTATATATTCTTTTTAAAATTGAGGCAATCGTCAAGTGAATAAATCATCCACCTACAAGATGATGCTTTCATTTTTGTTTTATCCCTAACAGGTGAGAAATGGTGGGAATTTTTCCAAGGCTACTTAAGATTGTTTTTTAATTCTTTACCAATTTTCCAATGGTGACCTTTTTTCTAGCAGGGTACAAAACAGGCTGAATAGTTTTTTTGGAAGGAAATATCTCCTTAACCAGATACATTTTTTTTAAATGAGCCAATGGTAAAGTGAATAAACCATCCACCTACAAATCGATGCTCTCATAATTCTTTTCCCACCTAAGGCGAGAAATGGAAGGCAATTTCCTAAGGCCATTTAGGCCAGTTTTAGGTACAAAATAGGCTGAGTGGTTGTTTTGGCAGGCCAATATTTTCTTGGTTGCCATAGATTTTTTTTTCAAAATTAATCGAATGGTAAAGTGCATAAATTATCCACCTATAATATTATTCCTTCACAAAATATTTATCCCTCACAGGTGAGAAATGGTGGAAATTTTACAAAGGATACTTAGGCCCATTTTCCAATTTTTAACAAATTTTTCCAATGGCAAGAATTTTTCTGGAAGGGTGCAAAACAGGATGAATGGTTGTTTTGGTAGGAAAATATCTCCTTGACCAGATACTTGTTTTAAAAAATGAGTCAAATATTAAGTGAATAAATCATCCACCTACAAACTGATGTTCTTAGAAATGTTTATCCAATACAGGTAAGAATTGGCAGGAATTTGCCTAAGTCCATTTAGGTCAATTTTAGGTGCAAAACAGGCTAAATGGTTGTTTTAGAAGGACACTATTTTCTTGACCATAGACATTTTTTAACAAATGAGCCAATGTTCAAGTGCATAAATAATCCACCTACGAGTTGATGCTTTCAAAAAAAACTTATCCCTCACATTTGAGAAATGGTGGGAATTTTCCCAAGGCTACTTAAGCCTGTTTTTCAATACTTAATAAATTTCGTAAATGGTGCAAAGTAGGATAAATAGTTGTTTTGGAAGGAAAATATCTCCTTAGCCAGAGACTTATTTTAAAAAATTAGTCAATGGTCAAGTGAATAAATCATCCATCTAAAACCTGATGCTCTCATAATTTTTTTTATCCAACTCAGGTGAGAAATGGCGGGCATTTGTGTAAGTCCATTTAGGCCAATTTTAGGTGCAAATTCCCATTGAGTGGTTGTTTTGGAAGGACAATATTTTCTTAATCACGGACTTTTAAAAAAAAATAATGCAATGGTCAAGTGAATAAATCATCCACTTGCAAGATGGTGCTTTCAGAAATTTTTTATCCATCATAGGTGAGAAACGGTGGGAATTTTTTCATGGATACTTAATCCATTTTCTCAATACTACCAATTTTGCTAATGTCGAGCATTTTTTTGGTAGGGTGAAAAATAGGATGAATGGTTGTTCTAGTAGGTAAATATCTCCTTGAACAAAGACTTGTTTTAAAGAATGATTCAATTGTGAAGTGAATAAATCATCCACCTACAAATTGATGCTCCTAGAAATTGTGTATTTCTCATAGGTGAGAAATGGAGGGCATTTGCCTAAGGCCATTTAAATCTAGTTTTAGGTGCAAAATAGGCTAAGTGGATATTTTGGCAGGCCAATATTTTCTTGACCATAGAATGTTTTTCAAAACTGAGCTAATGGTCAAGTGCATAAATTATCCACCTGCAAGTTGATTCATCTTTCACATACCATTTATCACCTTATTCCTATTTTATCCTTCCATAAAACCATTAATATCCATCATTTTCATGACTAAATATGGGTTACCTTGTTATTTTCCAAACCATTTATTTTTGAGTATTTTGAGTGAATTTGTGGTTAATTATTGAGAAAAATAACATATTTTCATTATACTTTAAAGTTGGATGAGTTTGGTGATTCTTACAGGTGTATTTGAAGACTTTAACAAGCTCAAAAGTCACCACCTAGCTTCAAATTCGAATTTCATCTTCAAGATGTTGGATAATTTCAAGGAGAAGATCATGGAAATGTGGAGAGAATATCTCATCCAATATTTTTTGGAGGATTTGAAGGGATAAGTTGAGAGAAAAGTGGATTTGTTGAGGATTTTGAGGGATAAGTTGAGAGAATAGTGGATCTGTAATTATGATTAGTTATCCTGAATTCATGTATAAATAGGAGGGCTCTCTCCTCATTTTTTAGAGATCTCTCTAGTGGTTTGGAAGTAGAGAATAGTTTAGAGTTAGTCATAGAATGCATTTTTTATTGTTATGTAATGGATATTATGCTTAGATGCAAATCCTGTTACTCTCCCATGTTAATATAGATTTTCAGCAATTTCTTTCTTATGAATTGTTAATATAGAATTTCAGTGATGTCTTGATTATGAATTAGTTATGTTGATTTTATGTGAGCTCAGAAGTTAATGTTGATTATTTCAATTAGTTTATTTCATGCAATTTCAGTCTTTCTTTGTCAAGTTAATTTATGCAATTTCGTGTTTTCTGCAATTAGATTTACTTTCATACAATTTCTTGTTTTCATAACTTAGATTCAATTTCAGTTGTAGAATAGGTTAGAAATACTCTGCCCCTGCATATATTTTGTCTGTACCTCACAAGTTTACACTCTCTTCGGGTTGAAAATTAAATCGTTGGATATATGTTATAATGTTTTTCCCAACATTTTGGCGCCGTTGTCGGGGAGGTGCTAAAAGGGATCAGAGTTTAGATAGGTAGATAGTTCATTTTTTTATTAAATATAAAGGGGGAGGGGAATGGTAAGATGCAAGGACGACTTCACCATGGAATTTTCAGAATTCCCATGGTGTAATAGCCAGATGCATCCACTTTAGTATGTCACCCCAAAGCCTTATTGTTTCTGCAAGCATGTTTATTTTTCTGCAAAGTGTTTTCTTTTATTTTCCGCAAATGCGAGTTTGTTTTTATGCAAGTTTTCTTTTACAATTTTGTAGTGTAAATTTTGGATTGCTTTCATTTTTTGGCTAAACTTTATTTCATACTAAATTTATTTTAATTTTTTATCTGTTCATTTTTTGTTTTGTACAAATTTTTGTGCACTTTTTATTCCTGTTTTTGCACTTGTTTTGTACATTTTTTTCTGCACTTGTCATGTACTCATTTTTTTTCTAGTACTTGATTTGATTTCAGTCAAATGATTTTAGGATGAGGATAAGTCTAGATCAACTCTCTCAACTCCTCGCAGAAGCAGGGATCTCCTCTTCCCAAGAAAAGGAGATCTTGATAGTAGCTAAAAGATTTACTACTCCTCCTGAAGTGAAAGAAGAATTGACATTTGAAGAATCATGCATATCAGATGAGGAGCACCCGTTCGAACTAGAGATTGAAAGGGAGGAAGAAGGAATCCTGGGTGATCAACATCCTAAAGAATATCTTGCAAATGAAAAGTGCATCGAACAATGTATCCAAGTAAGTACTAGTTTAAAGCAGTTTTGGTTTTAACCACTTATACTATGAAACGAGAACTTTATACTAAGAACAAGAACTCTAGGCATAAAAACGATGATTTTTGCAAAAAAAACACCAAAAACACCCCTAAATAGAAAAGTGTTGATACCAGTATACACTTTTTTTTTTCGGGGTTAAAAATAGAGCCATGTCCAAACATCCCATATTGTTGTTTACAAAAACTTTAAAATCAACCCCTAAATTGGAAAAATATTTTTTCTCAAAAATATAAATTACAAATTTTGTGAAACTTGCATATTAAACAAACAAAAATATTCCATAAATAATTTCACCACTCTAACCATATAAAATCAAAGAAATTATGATGTGATTCATAATAAAATCATATATTAGACTATACAAGAACAAATGATTCATATAAATATTCAAAATCTCCTTTAGAGTTTCAATTACAAACATCATACTAATAGAAAACATCTAAAATGTTTCATTTGAAATTATTGAAATTCATCCATGGAATCTGACACCCCATTAGAATCTACATTTTCTGCAGACGAAGGGCTGGACGAAGATGTGGATGACCCATATTCTTCTCTATTATCAATGGGTGCACCGTCTGAGTCTACATCTATGCCCATCATTTCAGTTGTCATATTCCTTCTAAATCTACGACTTGGTTGAGGAGACTCCCATCTTGCAACTTGTTCTTTTGGAAGCAGCTTCTTGATAATCTCTAGAGTCTTCGAGCGAAGAGTGCCTTTCTTTGTCATCTTGAAATCATAAACAAGTATATCAACTTCCTCTAATTTCAATATGTCAATGCGACGGCGATTTATTTTTTGACCCTTTCTTTTTATCTTTCTGCAAACCCTTTTCTCAACTACCATCTCTGCCTTGTACACACCATCAAATGGGTGTGTATCTGTTGCATACCAATGTACTTATATTGATACTACTTCTTCATTTTCTTTATTCACCTTCATAACTTTTGCAATCCAGAAAGGATAATCACATGCATCATCTGTAGCCAAAATTGCAATCATGCAACCCTCCTTGATATCTTGTACTGAGCCCTTATAAAGGTCTTCCATCTCTCGATGCTTTGCAGATGATCTTCTAGATCCAATATACATTTCTCTTTCCTCTACTTGAGAAAACTCAACACCTTGAGGTTCAACATTTGTTTCCTCGTTTTCATTTGTTACTCGTGGCCAAGTAAATGGAGACTTCAAATATATATCTCCATTTGTAGAGTTTGAAATTATGTCATTTTGCTCCATGAAAAAAGACTCCCACCATATAGAATCATCAACATCAAAGTACTCATATGTATCTTCGATAGATTTTTGTATTTCTTCCATGCATTGAGAAGAATTACCATCTCTATTGTGTCACCTTGCATTATGAATCTCTGAAGATGACTGCAATAACAATAAATTTGAAGCATACATTTGACGATTTGGGATGAATTTCAAAAATGCCAAACCTGATGAAGGCCCCTATTCTGTGCTAGTTGAGTACTTCTTTCCCCATAGTAGTGTTTTTCCATCAATATTTTTTATACGAAATTGATGTCAAAAGCTAATGTCATTAAGTTTTTCAATGCACCTTTCTTCACCATGCGATCCAAAAATAAATCTTCGCATGTCAACAGTTTCTTCCAATTTTTGTACAACAAGTTCTGGATGGTATGCTTTCCTTACAATTTCAATCAATGATGGTAGGTTCCCGACTTTCTTCCTCCTCAATTTCCTTGCAAAATGGCTGAACATTTGATCAATATGATCATGTGTATGCCCAACAAGAAGGAAACCAAATTTTACCTTTTTAAAAATTCCCAATTCAACAAGCATGTTTAGATAAGAAAACACAACCTGATTTTTGTTTTCTCGCCTTGTGTTGTCCAATTGCAAATATAGAACTTCAGGAAGATCACCAGGCCAATGAGAAAGGACACAATGAATTATGGTGATGGTCAAATTTGCATCATTTTGAATGTTTGGAGCTGTAAAGTAAACCCTTGGAAACATTTCACCATTAAAAACCATACACCCAACCAAGTGAAACTGAATAAAATTTTCCTCCTTTAAATTCTTTGGCACACATACAAAATGAGGCAAGAGTGTTTTTTTCTGATCCATGCCATCAATTATCAAACCCATATACTTATGTGGAGCATCATAATACTTCTTGTGATGTTTCTACAACTTTTGTCGTTCATTTGATTGTTGATTGCGATGTTCTTGCAGTGAATTAATTATGGAATCTACAAAAATATTGATAACTTGTTTTAATAATTGACATTTATCTAAAAAAATATTTTTTTTTTTAAACATACCTCTTTCTATCCCTTCTGATCTATCCCTCCTTTCTTTAAGAGAAGCACATGTACTGCAGATCCCCATCCTTGACCTCTTTGGAATGCGGACATTGTTGAACTTCTTTTTCCATACTCTTGTGAAATATGCATATTTGATGAAGTTTCCATTTCCTTGACCACCTTGAACATAATCCTTGTATAAGTTGTAGATTTCTTGTCCTGTGAAATTATCTGGAATGTGTATTGTTTCTCTATTTGGCATACTCTCTCCACACTTTGAAAAGAAATCATGCATCCATGATATTGCGATGTGTGTTGATGGTCCAGTGATCCATCCCTGATAATCATCAGAATAAAATGTTGGATCCTTTTCTAGTCTTGTTTGGATTCTTGATAATCTAAGATTACCAATTGAGTGAATCCTTTTGAATGCCTTTCTACAAAGAAGAACATTTCCAACACGATAATCATAACCTGTCCTTGTAGAAATCATACACCCCACTAAATATGAATTTTGCATACTTTTGTTCATTGATAAATACATGTTCCTTTTCTCCAAGGCATAATTGTAGCCTATACCCTTCAAACAATTGTTGTGGCAACACCCACTTTAAATTAAATGAGTAATGGAACTTGGACTTGTGAGCAATTCTTTCCTAGACCTTGTATAACTGGAATTCTTTGGATTGACATAAAAAGGTCTAGTCCTACACTTAATCCTGCTCATTGTTGGATTATGTCTCTGCCTTTCCTGGACCATTATGTCTGCAACAACAACCTCATCAGAATGAATGTTTTCATTGTGAGAAATATGACCCCCCTCATTGAAAACATGATTACTAAATTCAATATGAAAATGATTGTCATGATCAGTAATAAGTTGATCACTTGTGGATAGATCAATGTGAGCATCAACACTATTGGTGCCACTAAATTCTTCATTGAAGGGGAACTCTTGAAATTCAACATTGACATCATTGGTGCCTGTAACATCCTTACTTGGAGGAGAATCATTGTCTTCATCATTGGTGGCTTCATCATCAACAAAATCATCATCGATTCCATTGAAATCCTCGCTTGGAGGATTATCATCGCCGGTGCCATTAAAATATTCACTTGGAGAAAAGTCATCATTGGTGCCATTGAAATCCTCACTTGGAGGAAATTCATCATCAATTCCAAGAAAGTCCTCGCTTGGAGGAAAATCATCATTAGTTCCATTTACATCCTTGCTTGAAGGTGACTGATCATCGATTCTATTGAAATCCTCGCTTGGAGGAAAATCATCATCACTGCCATTGACATCGTCGCATGGAAAAAACTCATCATCAGTTCCATTGAAATCCTCGCTTGGAGGAAATTCATCATCACTGCCATTGAGATCCTTGCTTGGAGGAAACTCATCATCAGTTCCATTGAAATCCTCGCTTGGAGGAAAATCATCATCATTTCCATTGGCATCCTCAATTGGAGGAAACTCATCATGAGTTCCATTGAAATCCTCGCTTGGAGGAAAATCATCATCATTTCCATTGGCATCCTCAATTGGAGGAAACTCATCATGAGTTCCATTGAAATCCTCGCTTGGAGGAAAATCATCAGCATTGCCATTGACATCCTCACTTGGAGGAAACTCATCCTCAGTTCCATTGAAATCCTCACTTGGAGTAAAATCATCATCATTGCCATTGACATCCTCGCTTGGAGGAAACTCATCATCAGTTCCATTGAAATCCTCGCTTGGAGGAAAATCATCATCATTGCCATTGACATCCTCGCTTGGAGGAAACTCATCATCAGTTCCATTGAAATCCTCGCTTGGAGGAAAATCATCATCATTGCCATTGAAATCCCCGCTTGGATGAAAATCATCGTCGTTGCCATTGACATCCTCACTTGGAGGAAACTCATCATCAGTTCCATTTAAATCCTCGTTTGGACGAAAATCATCTTCACCATTATTGATTTTTTCGTCCTCACCAAAATCATCATCGGTCCCATTGAAATCCTGACTTATATGAAAATTATCATCAGTCCCATTAAAATCCTTGTTGGGAGGAAAATTGTCATCATCTTGCTTATTTTCTTTAGGATCCCCACTTGGAGGAAGATATTCATCATCATCATCATCACCTTCACATTCTTGCCCTTCA